>JAYMTA010001943.1:0-18105 GCA_036897625.1 Pelargonium cotyledonis | reverse complement strand
TGGCTTGGGCCGCAGCCTACTACGGCCGCCCCTGCCTCCGCCACTGCACACAGGTCGTGCAATACTTTAGAGTTTTGATTTTGGCACGGGCACTTCATGATTTACAAGTAGGAATTTTAATATATTATCTTTAAAGTTTGATCCATGGGAGTGATGTATTTTAACTTAAATGAACCAATTTGAATGACAAAGCTCCCAAACATCATTTATGAAATTCATAGTTAATTATATTTTAAATTTAGCAACTTGATAGTTCAAAAACATTTTAACATCTTAAATTTCGGAATCTCTAATTGAACCCACAGTTGCATCTTAATAATTGTTTAATTTCAACACCATCACTCATTTAAAGTGACAAAAGACAAATTAAGTGCTAATCAGGATACTTTATAACTAATGAAAATGACATTATTTTTTAATTGACAAATTTTTTCATGAGGTTCCCCTCACATGACACCCTCTTAAAACCAAATGATATGGTATGATTAAACAATTAATTAAGTAGTAATTGCTGGGACCTTAAAGCTGTTCAATGCTCACAAAAAGGTACTATTTGTTGCAAAGTCTGATTTGAGGGTGAAACCTTTGGAAGAAAACTTGTGAATTGTGGTGGAAATCTTTGAAGTAATTTAAACATTAACCTCTTTGTAAAATTGAAACAAAATAATTTGTTAGCTTTTAGTTATTTTTTATACTTTTTTTAGACTAGTATGGTTTCTTGTTTCACATACATGGTTCTTAACATAGTCTGATTCTAAACAAGAGTAAGAAATTTTAGTGGAATATTTATTGATTGAGAGTTGGCAATTTTTCGGTATATACCATGGGGATTCTGAACGGTCTTATATACTCGCAGTTGATATATTTATGTCGTTAATCTTTTTTTTTAAGGGAATAAATGGACTTTATTAATTCAAATGTCGTTAATCTATTATGATTTAAGAGTGAGTTACTCCTATTAGAGAATGTCACTCCATTACTAATAAATTGTGCTCATTTTAACAAATTTGTGACTAAAATTGATAACTTATTAAGCAAGTCACTTAACCAAATATAACTAACCTATAAGTTATACTAAATAAATATCAAAGGAAACTTGTAGCAGCAAATTTGCATAAGTCTCGAGAATAAGTTATATCGAGCATGATTCAAACATCACTAAGATAGAATGCTAATACCGGTTTGAATGACTTTGACATAAGTTATAAAAATAATCAATATTATAGGAATGTTTTAAAAGCTATTGTATTGATACATGAATTTTTTATTATAAATACGGATATAGTACTTCTTGTGAGTGTTTCCATCTTGAATGCGAATCATTTAATGAACAAATTCAAAAATTGAAATTAAATATGCCTTAATAACTTGTTGAGTAAACTTTACTTGGATATATATTGGGCAAATAGCATGAGAGATTGAATAAACTTATTTGAAACCCAAAACATCAAAATACAAACCCTAGGCATACCAAGACATGTTGGACAGATTAGTTAAAACACTTTGTATATCCTATGAGATTTCAAGTTCGAGTCTCATTGTCTAGAGTATGAGGTGAGATTTGTAGAGTAAAATTCATCTTATAATTATTGAAAAATATTGTTGTTTCGAATACAATGTCCCGTTGATAAAAAAAACAATCCATAGAAATGCAACAAAAATAGCACCTTCTGGTGACCAACAATACAGGAGTGTTTCCATTCGGCGATTGATGGGTGGAAAAGCAATTGACTTTTCTAAGAAAATTTTCACAATGGGTTGACATTTGTCATAAAGGGTTTCAATTTCAATTTCTCAAGAGCATCCAAAGCACAAAAAAATCACTTTTCAAAGTAACCATGACACACACTCTCTCTCTCTCTCTCTACAATCTGCATGATTAATGGGCTTATAGTATGATGAGGCTGAGCTCAAATGCTCAAGGAGTCAATGGCTACACAGACTCACTTGTGTCTTCTTGTCTCCTTGGGCTAAATATCAATGATCATGAGCCCTCCCTTAGCTTCTTTCCTTTTCCTTTATGGGTTCTTGGAGGATAAAAAGACACAAATTGTGGGACACTTGTGGGGGCACTTGTGCCCTACAATTGGGGCAGGTGAGGTCCACTCCCACTTACCCATGCTCATGCTCATGCTCATGCTCATGCTCATGCTCATGCTCAATGAGTCTCATGCATATATCACTCTCACTAGGAGTGATTTTGCAAAATCAACAAAGCTTGGTGTTGGAGGTGTCTCTTTCTAGGCCCAACATAAATTAATGTAGAAAAGTTCCCTAAAAAGGGCTTTTTGGGTGGGGAGGAGTGGAGTGTGAAGTCTATAGGCAACTTTTATCACACAAAAATGACCCTACCCACCATTTCTTTTTTCTCAATATACAATTGTCTATGCCTTTGCTTCCATTTTACTTCTCTTTCTATGGTTTGTGTTTTTGGCGTTTTTTTTGAGCTTTTGAGGAGGGTCCATCATATGGTGTGCATGGCAAAGAGGTGTAAAGGCACAAATGAATGGGGTGGCTCATGTGGAAGATGATATTGTGTGGGTTTTTGCTGCTAATTATGGCACAATATCATGTAAGTTTGATATAATTGTGATTTTGTAGTGGGTGTGTGCATCAAATATTTGATGTCAAAGCCTAACAAAAGGATAGGAAACAAAGGAAGCAAAGATTGCCATGAGATGTCTATGAGTGTGTGGTGTAGGTTAGGCTAACATATTCAATTAATGCCACGACAATACACTATACTACTATCAAACAGAGGTGGCAAAAATTGGAGTAGGGATGGGTTCAACTTCGATGAACCTTGACCCGATCATATATAATGTTCGGGTTCAACATATGTTAGGCTTCGATTTTGGGTTTTAAGCAAAAACGCCTTTCCGGGTATACCCAACCAGAACTTAACTGGGTTAATAGACACGGACCCAACCCATCAAAAAATAGGTTGGGAACCCAGTGTGTGTCGGCCCGTTTTGCAAGCTCTACTATTAAGTATTAGTATAATACAACAATACATGATTTCTGATCTCATATCATGTTGTGTTACAATGAAGATTGCAATTGAAGAGTACTTAAACAAATAGACATGTGGTGTGTTATTTTAAAATTATTCTTTTACAAGTTTTAAGTGTGTGTTTATTAAGATACTGTGACATGCATTTAGTTCATTCATAACAGCTGTGAGTTTGATACAAACACCGTTACAAATTACAAATGATTGAAAAATAAAGCAAATAATTGAACAAATCATAGTCCGTTTTGGCACTTTTGCTACTAATTATAAGTAAGCTACTTTCTAGTTGCTGCTTAATTCATCTTGTCACTAATCAAACATGAGAGAACAGGTTCATGGCATGACCCGGCACATTCTTTTTTCTTTTTCATTTGTGTTAGTTACAAACAATGATTGTTCGAAATTATAAGCCGACCTGACAAATGACAAAGTGTCTCGTGACACCCAGGCACCACATAAACTCTGATGAGTATTGTCGTTCATGTTCAAGGAATACTTTTGAAAGTATTTTAGTTCACTTTCTAAGTATATTTTAAGAGCATCATCCTGAAGATATTGTTTCACCAATTACTCGAACCATGGTTTGAAAAGAGAGTATTCTAACGTTATTGGTACGAATATGACAAATATTGTGGAAGCAAGCGATTGGCGAGCCAACTTATGAAGCACTCACGTTTGGAGAGCAAATTTTTTTTGCGGAGCGGAGCTTTCCCTGCATAGACCTTTTTTTTTCTTTCTAACATTGAACTCTCCACTTTTATTTACTTCCAATAAAGTTATTACCAACCGAAACCAAAATTCAAACAAACAAAAACAAAAACATCCAAACTAATAAAGCAAAAAAACCTAACACCAATAGACTAACACATGGCTAGATTCCATGACCTTCGAGAGTATTTGATGGAGAGTTATCATCTCAAATAGTTGGGAGTTACCCCGCCTCAAACCGAGACCTTCAACCCCAACCTGTCCCACAATGCCAAACTAGACGGACTTCTCACCTCACCTGAATTAGACCGTATTGCTAGAGACGACTCTGCAACCTCCATGCACAGACCTTATATATATATATATGCGCAAAATATTATTTGGACGGGAAAGCTCCACTACGCGAAAAATAATATGCACATGGACAACATACCTTCAACTTTGAAGGAAAGCTAAGCCAAGCCCAAATTCCTTGCATAAAAAATAGAATAGAACCCCAAAATGAAAATCCCTTTGCCCCAAAGGCCAATATGGTGTTTGGGCTTTTGCTCATTTCCTCATTCTTGATCTTCAAATCACACAAACAATCACCAAAACACAATAATCATCCACAAAATTGACCCAAACATGGGGCACATACAAATATACACCAAACATATCATTTCAAATTTTAATTACTACCATAATTACTCATTATTTTCTTTTAATCATTTAGAGGAAAAAAGGAACAAAAAAATAAAAATAAAAATACATTTTCTCAATATTCATACGCTCGACCCTCTCCTTCCCCAATCCCGCGATTGTTGCAATTTCTGGTTCTTCTCTAGCGCTCTCAATTTTTCGATCCCTTCCCAATCCAATCCTTTCTCGCCGTCCGGATTCTAGGGTTCCGCCGCCGCTGCCAGGGAATGTTTGGATCGATGCGTGGCCGCAAGGTGACTTCTCAGTCGTCGATTGTTGGGGATTATTGAGGCCTTAGGTGTCGCCTGGGTTTGTAGATCTGCGTTAAGGGTTGGTTTCGTGGAGTCAAGATGTTTTGGCGCATGGCAGGATTGTCTACTGCGTCTCCTGTGAGTTTCCTGCTGTTGCATTTTTTTTTCTTTTTGCTCTTCGATCCACGTTTGTGCTTTGAATGTAATGGGAATTGTCTGAATTGTTATTTATTTTTTCTGTATGGGGTGGGGAGGAAATGTGAAGGAGAAGACAATTTGGAACTCTGATTTTGATTTGTAATTTTGGTTAGAAGAAGAACTCTAAGGCATTTGCCTTGTTGACATTGTGTTTTGCTTGGTCTGTATATTTCTATGGGTATTTTATGGTGTATCAGCATAGAAGACAATTATTCCTGAGTGTCATTTATTGGTTTATTTTTAGTGTTGAATTGAGAGTTATTGGAGTTTTTGAGTGCAATTAGGCCTAAGGTTTGTTGGCCAACATAGTATTAAGCTGAATGCAGTATTGAATGTGATTGGGTAGCTTATTACACTGCCATAAAACTATTAACAGAGAAGAGCATTAGTTCAGGCAATATGTTATTCATCTTCAAATTTGAGGCTGTTGTTCCATATCATTCTCTTTTAAGAAAATTAGAAACAGTTAAACTTAGATGGTAATGGCACGGTGTCTTGATAAAAGATAAATTTGTTCTTAGTTTTAAAATTCTGGCCATTCTTGTTTCATTCAAAAGTGCATGTTTCAAGTTTCAATTCTACAACTCCTGTGGCTTATGTTCATCAAAGTTTTTAGCAATCATCTTATCTTATAATAATCCATTGGATAATCAAAATACTAAAGCATGATTCATTTGGGAAGATTATCACATTCATGCATGCTTACTGACTAAGGTAGAATGTAGAACATAGTTGCATGTGGTAGATGCTTCTGACTCTCAGTATCTTCCAATTTATGATCAATAGCTGAACAATTTAGACCAAAATGGAAGGGGTGAGCAAGAAGGAAAATGATAGAAAAAGCTTTAGTTATAGAAACTAAAATGATCGCTGTAGTATTTGTCGTCTATGTCTGGTCTAAGTAGAATGGTAGAAAACTTTCTATTTTCATGTTTCATTAAGTATGGTTTTCATTTTTCCATTTTTTTTTATGTTTGTATCAGGTGGAGACAATTTTGGACAAAGACAATTATACATTGGAGGAGATACTTGATGAGGATGAAATTATTCAGGAATGCAAAGCTCTTAATGGCCGACTTATCAATTTGTAATACTTCCTCTATTTTTTTTGTTTGCTAATTCTCTTTCTTTCTTTAATGAAGATGCATTTTTATCATCTCTTTTTTCATTCTTCACCTAACTCACATATACTTTGAGCACTTGGGATAATTGACACACAAAACTTCCAATAATAAGTGAGATTGTTGACACACAAAACATATAGTCAACTAAATGCCAGCATTTGAGGCAAACTAGAAATCTAGAACCTTATAATTTGTTAAATCCCTAGTATTTCTCTTCTTGCTTTTGTCTAATATGCTAAAAATTGGCCCTCTTTGTTTCAATATGTAATTGGTTTTTGGAAATGGTTATGCTTTTGTGTAATGAAATCATATGGTTTCGTTGTCATATTTTCGTACATAAAAAGTTATTTCTTTCCACTGAGAATTTAAAGAGGAGTGGTTAGGATTACACATTGGCTTGGGATTCTATGTTCAGCATAATAGTATGCATGCCTTGGTCGTTTGGTCTTTATGATCTATAGAATTCAAGTACTCTTCTGAGCTTGTACCCCCTGTTGTTTGATCCAACCCTTCTAACATGTTTTGCAGCTTACGAGAAAAAGCTCAGATTGAACAACTTATTCGATTTATTGTGGAAGAAGCTCCCGAGGATGCTGAAAAGAGGCGCGCTTTCAAGTAAGATTCTTTAAGTGAACATTAATAGTTGCTTGCATATTCTGATGCATTTTAACTGATATTGTTATTCCAATATGTTTGCAGGTTTCCTTTTATTGCCTGTGAGATCTTTACCTGTGAAGTTGACATCATACTCAAGGCATTGGTAGAGGATGAGGAGGTGTGAAGTTCACTTTTCAACCCATTCTAAGTTGCTGAACTATTCTTTAATGCAACTCATGTTACTAAATGTTTTTTCTTGAAAAATTATTTTTGCCAGTTAATGAACTTGTTATTTTCCTTCCTGGAACCAAATCATTCCCATAACACACTTCTGGCTGGTTACTTCAGTAAGGTATGCCATCATAATTATAGGCAGTTTTCTAATTTTGCTGAAGGAAATTTTAATGTTTTATCATTTTGTTTGTAAAAACTGTATTTATGTTACAAGTAATTGTAACTAGTAACTAATTATCTGTTGGGCCTTTACACTTCACCAGGTTGTCATTTGTCTGTTGTTGCGGAAAACAGTTCCATTTATGCATAATGTTCAAGTAAGTTAAAGATTTACTCTTGCCTCTTTGAAGAAATGCTTCACTTATGCAATGAACTTTGGATGGCTGTCTCAGTTATTATGAGTATATTTCGTGTGGCTCAAGTACATACAATTGAAATATAGATGTAGACTTGTTTTAGACCAAGTGTTACCGTTTATGGCTGAGTCATGTTAATTTTTTAAGCATGAATCATGAACATTAGTTTCATGTTTAATTAAGCAAATTTTTCATGAACTCCTACTTTTTGTTAACGCACGGATACACTATTGACCATGCATCAAATTCCTGATCGGCTGATCCTGAAGTATAGGTAATATTTCATTGCCTAGGATATCAGTGTAAATTTGGTATAATAACTACAAAAATATGGTGGTGTTTAATTAATGTACAATTGCTTCAAGTTAATTCAGATAGGGTTAAGTAAATGGTGATCTACATCTACTAATTACGAAAGAAATTAAGAAAGAGGGGAGTGGATTGATCAAAACTATCGAGATATAAGTTGGGGTCAGTACCCATTATTGTGTTGGTGCAGCTGCTGATAGTGCTTTATCCCTTGTGTGCATGGCTGCGTGTGTATTTCCCCCCCTCCTTTCTCCAATGCTTGGAGTTAGAAGATTGTGGATGCTGTTATGGTCAGATAGAATTGAGTAATACTAGATTTCAATAACTCAATTTGGGACATTTTGATATAAAATTGGATGGGAAAAGTATGTAATTCAGAATTTTATATTTTTCAACCCCCTCTTTCCTTTTTTCCTGTCACGCGCGTGTGTGTATATATGTAATATACTCTTATGGAATGGTTGTAGTGCTACTGATTAGATATTTTTCACTGTTTTCTCATTATCTATGACCATTTCAGCAACCTTCCTGTGTGTTCAAGTTATTTAATTATTATTAAATCAATATTTTGTTCATTTGCCGGTCATGTAGGCTCATCAAGATATTGTAAGGCGGTTAGTTGAACTTATCGGAATTACATCCATTATGGAGGTTAGTTGTTGGTAATCCTTCTATTTTGGGTGTCCTCTGTTAAAGTTAATATTTTTTTTTTGGACTGGTTAAAGTCAACATTTTGATTGTATCTAATTGCAACTATGTGCTCTTTGTATGATGTACATGTGGCGCCATTTCCTTTCTGTAACATGTTTATTTAGAATGCAAATAATTTATTCTATGATAGTTAAAATGTCCCTTTTTCCCTGCTTGGATGTTATTTGAAAAGGATAGTCATATAAACTTCTAATTGTCACCCTCTTTTCTTCAAAGAGAAAACCCTTTGGGTAGGGATTGTACTGATGAAGCATCGATTCAGACCTGGGACACAATTTCTGACATGTTTCAGACACACAATTCGTTATTTTGAATGAAAAACATAGGACATGATGTGTCAAGCTACGCGAATTCTTTAAATAAAATTTTATATTTTGGATGTAATAAATTATGTTAACTTGTAGTTTCTAATCACATTAAAGTTAAATTTGACAACACAGATGTCAATCAAAATCCAAGTTGTTTTTGTCTCTAACTAAACACAATAAAGATTGTAATCAATTCCATTATCAACATGCTAAATCATTACTACTTAACAAAACCATTATCAATATAAGTTCAAGTTTAACTATCAAATTAGGGTGCGTTTAGAAACTTGGATTTGATTTAAAATTCATCGTTTGAAATTTGAGATTTGAAATGTTGTATTTCAAACACAAAATTAATGTTTGGGAAACCATAGAATTTCACATGACAAGGTGAGAGTTGTCATTAGAATTCCATGTTGTAGGCATGTTTTGAATGCTATAGGATTTGAGCCAATTCCAAATCTAACTGCTTTGACTATCCGAACATGGAATTGAGTTATTTTCATTCTGTTTATTATTTGTATTTTTTGTTCCCAATTATGGAGTCGGACTGTATCCTACACACGAATCTGACATATTCGTCCCTCCGAATTGGTGTTCCATAGGATTTTATAATAGGGGCAAGTTATTTATGATTGTATTGTTCTTTGTTGAATAGGTACTAATACGTCTGGTTGGCGCTGATGAACATCTGTATTCAAACTATGTTGAAGCAATGCGATGGATAGAAGACACTGACGTGCTGGAGATGATTGTGGACAAGTTCAGCTCCTCTGTAAGTTGCATCGATTGTGGATGAATTTTGATATATGTGTATTTTGAACAAATCTTTTGACTTTGGTAATAACTTTTAGCCATGTCGTTGACCATCTGAGATGGTGTCTAGTTATCTTATCTAATTAGAACATCTTTTTTGGTGCTTTAATATATTATGTTTTATGTTTTTGTAAAAAAAATGTTAGAACTCGTAGGTACACAAAATGATAACTTCATCTGGTGTATACCATAGTTGACAAGTTTGCCATCCTTAGTCATGCTTTAATTTACATATACTTACTGAACCGAAGTAGTATTAGCAAAGCATTCATTCATCATGAAATTTACAGGATTCTCCTGAGGTGCATGCTAATGCTGCTGAAACGCTTTGTGCTATAACTCGATTTGCTCCCCCCAAGCTTGCTGCTAAAATCTCCAGTCCCAGGTGTGTGCTTATTTTTCATTTATGTTTCTTGTAATTCTCTTTAAGAATGAAGATTTTGCTTCAGGTCCTGTACTGCTTTATCATTGCTCATTCATTCTGTTATTATCCTGCAGTTTTATCTCAAGATTATTTCGTCATGCTTTGGAAGAGTCCAGACCAAAATCTGTCCTGGTTAACTCATTGTCTATATGCATATCTTTGTTAGACCCTAAGCGTCTAACTGTGGGTATATATCATACATACCATCGCCAACTTTCCCATGCACCTAAAAATGCTGCTAACCCTGAGACTGTGGAAGGCATGCTGGAGAGCTTAGGTAACTCCTACTTCTTTTCTCAGTTTCTGCTTAAGAATAGTTATTACCCATTACAACATCCCAAGCTCATTGTTACCCTCCTGTTACTTGAATCGTTACTCCTCACTTGCTGGTACGCGGTTTGATTTTTAAAAATGTTAACATCTTCTATGCCTTTCTTACTAATAGATGAATTAACCGGTGATATCCTTTGCAGACTTCTGATCTTGTGAATTGATCTTTTGTTTTACTGATTATTGCATAGTTACTTTTCAACATTTCTCTATCATGAAGCACTCTTGTATCTCATTTATTAACTGTATTACAACTATTTTCTTGATCTTCGTGATTTTGGAATTTAGTTCCTTTGTTAATTCCTACAGTTAATCTTATTTATGTTAGTCCTGGCATTTTACTAAGCACTGTATGAATTGAAACTGGGCTTTAATCATGCTTCTGTTTTGCAGGTAATTTACTGAAGCTGTTAGATGTATCCAATTCAGAAACTGTCTTACTAACTACATATGGAAAGTTGCAGCCTCCTCTTGGAAAACATCGCTTGAAGGTATACTTGTTGTAAAATTCGTGTTGGAATATTATTAGATTGATAACCTGTTTAAAGATGGCTTGAAAGTAAAATATGCAGTAAGAAAACAAGGAGCTTAAATTTATAAATAAAATTAATCATTTTATCTTTTGGGTAATGATTCGGACTAAAATGTCCTTGCAGTTGTAGCTCATTTCATTAACATTTATATTCTACCAAATACTATCCTTAATTCACACCAGAGGTTGGAGATAGAGTTTGTGTACAGAGTAACCAACATAGAAGAGCCACCCATTTAAGTCCGTATCAGGATTCATCTAGACAGCCAATTATTGCGCCATTAACAACTCTATAGTTAAACTTATTTATCAAAAGAAAAAAAGAGGCTAAAAGTTGAATTTGGGTTATGAATTCTCCATTGGGTAGCCAGTTTTGGCAACTTCTTTGATGATATGTACAAGGTTGATGATATTCTGATCTGCTAGTTTGGAGGTGGCAAGGTAATGATCTTCTAGTGGTTTTGATCTTGATAAGCAGGAGCTTGCTTAGATTTGATGAGGACCTGTTGAATGTTGCTGGCTTTACTTTATGGACTTTAGGAGTTATAAATGTAGTTCTAGTTATTGGGACATACCAGCTGGATTGTGCTTTTTTTCAAAGGTCCTGTTTCCCGCCTGCAATTTTGTTCTGTATTTTTTTTGTAAGTTGAGTATTGAGAGAGCGTGAGCCTTAAGGAAGGTTAGGTAAGG
This sequence comes from Pelargonium cotyledonis, assembly GCA_036897625.1. Lineage (NCBI taxonomy): Eukaryota > Viridiplantae > Streptophyta > Magnoliopsida > Geraniales > Geraniaceae > Pelargonium > Pelargonium cotyledonis. The sequence continues at coordinate 6,823 of JAYMTA010001943.1, read as the reverse complement.
ATAAAATACAAAGTTTCAAAAGCTAGACTTGCTTATATTTTAGCATACTTTGAAATTTGGATGACCTGATTTTAGGCTTAAGCCCATATTATTGTTATTTTATTTATTATTATAATTTTTGTTTGCATATGGGCTTTCAAGATCCCCCGACATTGCAAACCACATTTTTTAGCTTGTTAGGCATATATAATGGTAAAGCCAGTAAATAAGCCCAATAAAGCACCCTTTCAAGCTTTTCTCCTTCTGAGTTGATTTTATTTTACTATCTATATTCGCTGCTTTCTGATGATTATTGTTGTCATGGAGTGTTTCAGATTGTAGAGTTCATTTCGGTTTTACTGACAGTTGGAAGTGAAGCTGCCGAGAAGGAATTGATACGTCTTGGAGCAGTACAAAGAATTTTAGAATTGTTTTTTGAGTAAGATTAGAGTTTTTTGTATTATATTTTTTGACTTGTACTTTGAGTGAAATTGGTTCTATTTTATTTCAGGCAATTATATCCAAGGCCTTATCAACAGTTTTCATTCTGACTGTAGGTACCCTTACAATAATTTTATGCACCATCATGTAGAAAACATAATATTATCTTGTTTGGAGAGTAAAAATGCTCCTCTTATTGAACATCTTCTTCGCGATTGTAACATTGTTGGGAAGATACTTGAAGCAGAAAAGAGTTCTAATTTAGTGGCTATTCCAAATAAGGTAATAACAAATCATTATTATTATTATTATTATTTTATTATTTTTTAATTTTCTTTCATTTTTTCTCTTGTGTTGTGCGTGTGTTTGGGGGTGGGGGATGTGGGTATTTGGTGGTTTCTTCTCCCTTTTATGTCAATTACTTCTGATATATGATCTGTATAATATCCTCTTGTTATCCCATCCTGCAGCCAACACTGCCTGCTGAGGGTAGATCATCAACACCAAGGATAGGGAATATTGGGCATTTAACACGTATATCAAACAAGCTTGTTCATTTGGGAAATTGCAACAGTGAAATCCAGGCATATCTGCAGGTTTCTTCATTTCTTCATAATGTCACAATTAATCTGTTACAATAAGTTCATGTTTATAGGGGTGTTTCACTGTGTGTTGGAACGGTTCATTTTCATTATCAAGTTTTAAACTAGAGTTTGAGTTGGATGAAGAGAAATGAGGAAATCAGATTGTTATTTTCCTCGTACATGGATTACAATATGCATGTAATTGCTTTAAATATTATGTTGAAGATGTCATTGATCAGGCCTCTATGTTTGGATATCTTCATTTTAGTTAATTCAGCTGTGTATCTTTGAATTTTAGCAGTGATCTGACTTCTGCTGAAAGTTATTCTTACACCTTGTGTTTTTTTTTTTTTCTTATAATCTTTTCCTTTATAGCACATACCAGCTGGAAATGGGAATCGGAATGAGTGGGTTCAATTCCAAACATCATCAATGAAAATCTCATTCTCATTCTCGGATTCTCCATTCCCATTCCCATTCCCAAACCAATAACTCTAATCCAAACGCAGCCTTAGTAGTTATCAAAAAAATGGTTCTCATTCCTCTTTATTTGTTCCTCTGAGAATTTGTTTTCGATCTTTGTAATGACAGGGCAATAATGAATGGACAGATTGGCACGCAAATGTTCTGGCAAAGCGAAATGCGATGGAAAATGTGTACCAGTGGGCCTGTGGGTAGGTTCCGTACTTCCATAGTTATACCTGATGAGTAAACTCAAATTGATTGATATCTGTGCTCCCTTTTTCTGTGTGTATGTTGGTTCTTATTGATATTTCAAGTACAGTTGGAACTTAATTATTAATAATATCAAATATGTGCTGAATTAAATGGGACATTGTCTACCTATTTGTAGTTAAAGTCATATTGTTTTGAACTTCAATATTAAAAGATATGTGCATATATAACAGTAATTGAATTTTGGATTCTAGTATGCAAACTTTATTTCACTATTTAGCATTTCATTGTTTCGACTGACTGGATTTTGTCGACTATACATACACTTCATTAAATTCATGATTGTTGTTTTACCAATTATGTAGTTATGCTGTATCTGTACTAATAATCTGCACTGTCAACTAGTGAGTTATCTCAGTCTTGGTTTCAGGCCTATATCCTTATTGTTTAGGTCTTAGTCTTCATTCTAATGTCAATCTTTGAAAAACCATTCATATTAATCTACAAGTTCGTTGCTTGTTGATTTTTTCAACTTTCCCTCATAACTTGGGTTATCTACGTAATTCTGCTCACTCATAAACAGCTAGTAACTATGCCGCCACCTTTAAAAGTCAAAGCCCTTCGTATTTTTCTTCACCATTTATTTAATCAATTGTGACAGGAGGCCAACTGCACTCCAGGACCTGAATAGGGATAGTGACGATGATGATTATCAAGATAGAGATTATGATGTAGCAGCTTTAGCAAATAACTTGAGCCAGGCCTTTCGATATGGCATCTACAACAACGATGATATCGATGAGGTACAGTTGAAACTTTACATATTTCTAGTTTATTTAGATATGAACCAAAGTAGGCTTATCAGTATAGTGGGATGTGAATATTTATTATAGCAAAGGACATATACTAGTTAGCTTCTAAAAATTTAGTGGATAATATGAATATACATGCAAATGCTTTGCTATGGATTAATTCCTTGGATCACTTAAAAAGATAAAGTGCACAATAGAATCCATGTACAGTAATGATTATGCTTATATTTTGTTGGCGAGTTTTATGAAATAACACCTTTGTGCGCTATGTTTATGAAAAATGGAGAAGAAATGGCTGCTGAGCAAATTCTAATGATTATTGAGCTGTAGCACAGCTTATAACTCCTTGCTGTGCAGGATAAATTCATAGCCTTTTTATAAATCACTCTGTTCGATTACATATTACTCTCATACCTTGCTGAAGGAAAGACCATGTGCAATTTATAATGCCTAAAAGTATATCTTCACGTATTTGAAAGAATTTGTTGATTTCCTCGGAGATGCAACCCAAAATTTCATAAACTTATTCATCCACTTGGAGGCCGGCATGTGTATCGACGAAGCCGCCTCATATCAAGAAAGTCTGAACGAGGAGGCACACACGAAGAATGTTCAAAACAAACTAAGCTTAGCCAGAGCAAAAAGTTCGCATCACTTGCTCGCCGGTGCCTTACCTCGACCAGTCAGGTAAAGGGCTGAGCGACACTATCTCGCTGCAATGAAATGAGCCAAATGCTGCCGCGAGATGATAAATCCATTGTACGGATTTCCTACCTTAGGGTAACTCGAAGCTTGCCTCACTCCCTTTTTCTCCCGCGCCACACCTCAACCAACCAGGAAAAGCACTGCAACAAGTTGACCAATCCGCTGTAGGTTGAAGTGGATCGCTTGCGTCATGGAAGCCCAAAATCAAACAAAGTTCTGAATCGCCTCAACTCAACTACATAAGGCTAGGGTATGCAACGAAGTGATTGGGTAGCGCAACATGATTAAACTGCTTGCTGCTGCTCGTACATTACTCCCACTTATTTGCTCATGTCAAGGAGGTCATCAAAGGCTTTCCTAGCCTCCCAAAGCTTCGATACCCTCCATGCTATCCTAACTTCTTCAAGGCTCTCCAAGGCCCTCCTAGCCTACATAAGCGTTAAGGCTCTTCAAGACTCTCTTAGCCTCCTCAAGTCTCAAGGCCCCACCCCACACAAACTTACCGAAACTAATGTTCCCCGCTATGTCCCTCAAGAGTAAAGTCACACCCGGAAAAGCTGTCTAGCCCACAAACCCTGTGCCTGGTAGAATTGCCAAGGGCGTGGTGCTTTAACAGCACAAATCAATAGAACGACACACCAAGATGGTAAACATTCCTAAAGGCTTAAGTTGCCCTCCACTACGGCAGGAAACGAGTGTAGGTCTCAAAACTTGATCAAGCGCCTAAGAAGGGAACACCCAATAGAACCAAGAGCCTATGATAGGGCCTACATCTTATATGGCCAATCACGTGCTGCCACGTCACATGTCATGGTTTGCAAATATAAAGACTTTCTCTTGAAGGAAGAGGGGCTTCGTTCAATCTGTTCTCCACTTCAGTCTTCTCTCTATGTTCTCTCTCTAGAATTGAAATTATCATGAGATCTCATTCTCACACCCAATGTGGAATTCGGGTCCGTACACGCCCCATCCTTCCACATAAGGTGTGCTTCTTGTTATATAAGACTCAGGGCCCCGATTCTAGATCCTAAGATCCGGACCAAGAACCCGAGAAACTAGACTTAGAAATATTTTACCTTCAAATGTGGGCAAGAAGACTGATTTGCCGTGCCAAGTTTTACCCTAGGTCAAAAAGGCACAACACTTGGTGTTATGCTCTGTGCTTTGACTGAGTTAAGGGTAAATATATATCTTGCTGTATTTAATTTTCACAACGTAGATCAAACATGCCCTCTATCTAGAGGTTGGGGTTTTGCCTTTATCCCCTAGGGCAATTAAGATAAATGGAATGCAATACACAAAGCTCTCAAGGATGTTTATTTGCTTAAGGGTTATGTAGTATTTATAGTGTTGAGACACTGATTTATCTGAATGCAAGCTTATTATCAGTATGCATGCAAATTTCTACTCTCGGATCTTTATCTGCGTGCTTATATGTTGTCAGTTGCCCCTTCTTGCACTTTGTTACTATAAAAGCAGTGTTGTGCTCTTTGTTATTTGGTAATTTTTGTTAAGTATATGTAAGTAACCTGTGATTATATAATGCTAATTCCTTGATCATGCATTACAGACTCACGACTCACTTGAACGAGATGACGAGGTATGTCATTTTCGGTCTTGAATAGAAAGTTATTTTGGCTAAGCATGGGAGGCCCAGCTTCCTAAAAGCTTCTTTTAAGGGGGCTTTCTTGTTTTCTTTTGTCTGAGAGAAGCTTCTGCATTATGTTTCCGGTGCTTTAAAAATTTAAATTTGCTGACTGATTTGATATTGTCTGATGATAGTCACATTGCACTTGACAATTGCACCCTGTAAACATGTCTTCTATATGTGACAACTGACAATTAGGTTATATATGAGTCAGATCAGAGCCCAAAGTTGGATACAGTGGGATTCTATTTTGATTTGATGTTCATACCAAACTAGATTGAATGGGCCTGATTTCGAATCCAACATTTAGGTTAAACGTGGAATTCAATATTTTCCAATTTGGTTCAAGATTCAATTTTAAATGTTGCCATTCATCTGCGCATATACAATTTTTCCATTTCAAGCATAAATTATTGGTCAGACGCATGCATGCACGTGCACACACTGTCTGTTGGAAGATTAATCTCTTAGGCTAGTAGGAATGGATTACTTTGCCGAACTCTTTATGTAAGTGATATAGCCTGCATCATTTAACAACTAATAATATCCCCATGGCCCATTTATGACGCATTTGAGTCCCATCCCTGGCAGAAAGTTGGACACGGATGGTCAGTAATATGCTGAAATTCTGTTTTAAAAATCAATGAAATCTTGGCATTGCATCTTTTGAGTGTCAAGTTTTGCTCTCCAGATCTTTATGATGTAGTACTATTGATGCTGTAATAATTTGACGATTTTAGGTAAAAGACCCAAAATAGTCTCTGAACTTTCGTGTTTCGATCCAATTTGGTTCTTGAACTATTCTTTTAACCCAAAATTGTCCATGAACTTTCAAATATTGACCCGATTTGGTCCCTGAACTTTTGATATAAGCTCTATGGGTAAGGACCATTTTGGGTCAATATTTGAAAGTTCAGAGACAAAATTGGGTTTAAAAAAGTTTAGGAAACAAATTGGATCGAAACACGAAAGTTCATGGACCAAATTGAGCGCGTGTTTTTGAGTAATAATTTAAGATTCGTTTTGAAGAAATTGATTTACTAATATACCATGGCTATTGTTGAGTTTATATTTCAAGCTCTGCATGGGGTTGAGCATTGCCTAACTAACCTGCCCATAAAAGGCTTCATCTACTGACTCTGCAAATGTTGTATTTAACATACCCGTTTGGGTTGGTAGGATTATAACTTATTTGATGGATAATGAAAAGGTTTCTTGCGAAAATACTTGGCAGGATGTCTACTTTGATGATGAATCTGCTGAAGTTGTCATATCTTCTCTACGTTTGGGAGATGACCAGGAAAGGTGAGGCAGCTGGCCCTTTTATCTTTATTAGTTCTAAAAACTACCGATAAGTCTTACTTTTGTAAAAACAATTTATATCAAATTTTTACTAGATGAGATTAGTACATATAGTTCTAGAGGTACAAATAATTCTGACAGTTCGTTAATGATACTCCTTTGAACAATTTTTTTCATCTATCTATAAATTATCTACTATTGTGTATGAAGTTCATACTATGAATTGTGCAAAACTACCCCTGCAAAAATATATTCGTCAAATTTTCGTTATTTGTAATTAAATTTTCATAATATAAATGAATTGGCAAAGTAAGCACATCAAAGCTGTAATAATAGAAATTCTGTGAATAATTGGTGCGACATGTGTTGGGAACATTGTAAATTGAATGTAAGGTGTTCATGCTTTAAATTTTAAGACTTGGTGATCAACTTCTTGATAAACCATGGTTGGTGTCGTCAATATGTTTTCTGGAATGCATATTTAGTTGGATTAACCTATGACACATAAGGCCAAATTCTTTTGGGAGCTCGGTGTCTTAAGCGGCCTCAGATCCTCAATGATTTAATCATTAAAAGTATATTTATCTTCATATTTCTGTTTGTGTGTATACACACACTCATATATATATATATATATATATGTATGTATGTATTCACCAGACTTGATTATAATACTG
>JAYMTA010001942.1:0-18106 GCA_036897625.1 Pelargonium cotyledonis | reverse complement strand
ACTGTGAAAAAGGGCTTTGGTGTATTATTATAAAGTGGATAGTTGAGCTCCTGAGTCTTGGGTTTACCATATGTTTCTCGGGATTTTTCTTGTTATATGTCGACTGGAATGGACTTCGAAACGCAAAGTGTGGGATGGATGCTGTAGAATCTGGAATTAAGCCCTGTGATCTTGCTAAGGAAGCTCTTCATAAGCAACCATTAACCCCTTTCACACTTTCAAAAGCTATCATTGTTGGATATTTGGGTTTATTCTCCATCTACTGGATCTTCTGTTTTTTGAGATTTTTTGCTCAATTAAAGGTCACTTTGGGAATTCGCCATTTTTATTATGACAGGTAAATCTTAATTTGATGTGTTTAAAATGTTTTGAAACCTTGCTCGTCATCATGTTTATAGCAAATATTTTTTGTTGCTTGTTCAATTAGTGATTTTCGTTAAAACAGTATTGAACCAGCATATTATCTCTCTGCAGTCTCCATGTCACAGACAATGAAATTCATACTATGCCATGGGCAACAATTCTTGAAAAGGTTGTTCAGTTACAGAGTTCCCAACGGTTGTGTGTGGTCAAGGAACTCTCCGCTCATGATATTGTAATGCGACTGATGCGCAAGGAGAATTACTTGATTGGAATGCTCAACAAAGGGGTTCTTGCTTTTCCAATCTTTAAGTGGGTCCCTGGAACTGGTCCAACTGTCAAAGTCGCATCAAATGGAACCCAACATCGTTTGATATTGACAAAGACTCTTGAGTGGACCTTGAATTGGTGCATATTGCAGAGCATGTTTGACCGGTATGTGAACACTTCTATATTGCTTGTTTCCCCATCAATATTGTTTGATCTATTTTAAGTGTTCTCTGTCGTATATGCTGAGAGATCTACTTCAAGTGGCTTTTATTTCAGTGTTAATGTTTCTAAACTGTCATTTCATTAGTGCTATTTTCTGTATTCAACTTTTTTTTTGAATATTTGAACCCAAAACTTCTGTCCCGTTGAGTAGCTGACCAAGGTCTAGAATAACTATGGTTACTGTAATAATGGCCACTCACTGCGATTTAAGCCCATATGTTTCTTCCCCTCCGTCTTTTGATGCTTTAAGTATTGCATAATTTTGCACGACTAAGGTCTAGAATAACTATTGCATAATTTTGGACTGAACTGGAGTGTGGAGCGTCACTTCAAGAGGGCACGTAAATGTTAATGATTTTGTATGCTCTAATTGACCTGATGATTTGGTATCTGGATATTATTCTTTTGCAGAAACTTTTGTGTTAGAAGGGATTTCATTGATAATCCTAAAACGTTAAAGAAAACACTCGTCATAGTAGGGCTTGCAATGCTTCTTCTGTCTCCATTTCTTGTCATATTCATGCTGGTTTATCTATTCTTGAGGCATGCCGAACAATTCTATAATCATCCGAGCACGGCATCATCTCGAAGATGGTCAAACTTGTCAAAGTGGATTTTTCGGGAATACAATGAGGTAGACTTCTCTTTCCCGCTCTAAGATTTTTTAACCAGGTATTTTCCATGGCGCAAAATTAAAAAATTGATAGAGGTTGAATTTCATGCTGATCCAGAAATTTTGGATAAGGAATTTGAGCTAGCAAGTGAGTGACTGATGTCAATGATAGTGAAGAACTGAAGATCACATAGTTATATTCACATTTCCAAAACAAAAACTACATAATTAGGAAAAATTGTTACATTGTGATAATAAACTTGGGTTATTGCTTTGAAGCTAAAATGTGAATAGATAATCGGAGAGCTTTTTCTCTGTGTTCTAAGTAAATACTACCGTTTGTAATAAGTATCATTTTAAGGTTATTTGCACAAATTTATGTGAAATGACTCAACTAACATTATTTAATTGTTTGCATGCTCTCATTAAAATTCTCATTCCTAAATATTCCTTTTTTTTTTAACTAACTTGGGAATGATATAAGGGGTATAATTGGAAAGCACAATACATTTTTACATTGAAATTGTAAAATGGCAATTATTTTGAAATGATTATTTAAACGGCGCTTATTCAAAAACAATTAATTGTTGAGATTGTGTAGTTTTTTGCTTTCCCTCCTATTTTCTCCTTTCTTGTCCAAAGATTTGATTTCTCAATCTAGATGGTCTTGTGTATTACCTGCTACTGTGTGTTAATACTGTAATATGTTTTTTCAGGTTGATCATTTGTTCAAGCACCGTATTAACAGCAGTGTGGTACACGCTTCTGATTATCTGAAGCAATTCCCCTCTCCCATAATATCTATTATTGCGAAGTTCATTTCTTTTGTCTCTGGTGGCTTTGCTGCCATTCTGATCATCATCGCATTTCTTGAAGAATCTTTGTTAGAGGGACATGTAATCCTCTGTACTTCTGCCATCTTAAATACAAGCAGCTGAACTTTGTAATATCTACTTATCTAATTTCTATTTTATTTACATATTGACTCTGCAGATATTTGGTCGCAATTTATTTTGGTATGCTGCTGTTTTTGGAGCTATAACAGCTATTAGCCGGGCTGCAGTCACAGATGAGCTTTTGGTCCTTGACCCAGAAGGGGCAATGTCTATGATGGTCCAACATACACATTTTATGCCGAAAAGATGGCGTGGCAAAGAAAACACCGAAATGGTCCGGATGGAGTTTGAAACTCTATTTCAGGTAAACTTGCTGAATGGTTAATTTGTCTCTTTTTCACTAAATGAAAGTAGGTATTGGATTGGTAGCTCAACTGCTGGTTGCAAGTAATTGCTCTATTGGTTGTCTGTGGTGCACCAACTGGTTATGCTCTCTTTTTCTCTCTTTAATTGTATAATCTGGCTAGTGCCTTTTAGATGTTCTTCTCGGTCACGAGTTAATTGTTTTTGTAAGAGATAGGTAAATGGTAACCTATTTGTTTGCTATATATTGCTGCTTGATAGGCTTCTGGCCTATCACAGGACAATTATGAAGCAGTTAAACTTGGGCATTGTGTTTCTTTTTGGGGAAATTATGACCTATGGAGTCAGATAGGATTTAGATTTTTGAGGTTCTTTTGTAACCATAATACCGATTTGCAACGATAAAAGAGTACTGAACTATTTTATTGCTCATTGTTCCAATATTTGTTGTGGTGCAGTATACTGGAATGATGTTACTTGAGGAGATGGCCTCAATTTTCCTTACTCCGTACTTACTTCTCTTTGTCGTTCCAAAGGTATTATTCATGGTATCTTTCACTGTGATTCTCTCTTTTTCTCTCTTCTCTATATACGCTAGTTTTTTTAACTAATATGTTCTTCGATGCAGCGGGTAGATGACATTTTGCAGTTCATTGCAAATTTCACTGTTCATGTTGAAGGTGTTGGTCATGTTTGCAGGTTAGAATACCTCTCTCTCTCTTTAAATACACACACATACAAACATACACCGACAACTAAATCTTTTGTCATTGTGTTTCATATTTTTTGCAGTTTCAGTAACTTTGACTTTCAAAGCCACGGGAATAGCAAATATGGTTCACCACACATTGCACCCCCTATTCAGAGGAGTTCACAAGGGAAATTGGAGAAATCCTTCTTGAGGTATTAAATAGAACACTTGTTTCCAACAATGCCACTTCTTATACTTAAATAATTGGGAGGTTGCAATAAACTTCGTTTTTTAGTATAGACTCCAGTGTACCATACTATGCACTACCTACTAGCTCGGTAAATTATTAAATCAAGTGTATTTTATCTACTTATTTTTTACATTATTGGACAACCTCCTCATAATATAAAGTTTGTAGCTACTAACATATGAAAAGATAGTCGGTCACTATTAGGTGTTTCAATCGTAGAGATAGGTATAGCCATATAGGTACATGTACTTTCACAACATAAAACCCCACATCGGTAATGCATTTTGCAGCATGTCAGTGCAATTCTTTTACTGTTCTTATCTTGCCTGTGGTTGAATCCTTTTTTCGTGCTGCAAGATTACATAGACAAAGTATTTATTATACATAATAGAACTTGAATAAATGTGCTTCAAGATGTGGAAAATGTTTTCTTGTTGGTATGAATCTTGTCTGTGTATATAAAATTTATATTAAACCCCAATTTTTGTTTCTTGAACTGAATATTCTTCTCAAGAGTCGAGACTTTTGATATTTCATATTGGCGCTCTTTTGGGTTATCTGTGCTTTGTCTGAAAATTCTAGTATCATTTTGGAACCTATATGGTTGGTGACACGACCAGTTCAATACATAGTTGTCATTGCTTTGACACTGCTTTTTTTGTTGTTGTTACAGCTTCCAGAGTAGCTACCCGTCATGGGAACCAAATACTCAAGGAAAGCAATTTCTTTCAAATCTTAGAACTTTCATGGAGCAAAACATGGAAGGTCAGGGACCTAGAAATGCATATTTGCCTCCGAGAATGTGGCGAGGAAGCCCAAATTTGAGAGGTTATGGAGACAGAAACAGCTTCCTCATGAGGGAAACGCCACAAAGTACCCCTGGACGGGGACCTGTCTATCATCCCGTTCCTCTTTGGCTGGTCGATGCTGATCAAAGGCAGAATCCGTATATTCTTGATTGGTATTACACCTCTCGACCACACCATCCCGCTGGAAATTCCCGAGATGTTCCATCAGGAACACATGAAATAACCGAACAACATCGTGGAGATTATTGGATGCCATCAGACTTGATGGTACAGAATGAACCAATATACGAAGAAAACTGGGGAAATGGATTCGAAGACCGAGAACAGAGTCATCTAGAGGCTTCCACGTCAGCTCCTTTCTTCCGGGAAAGTGTATTGCAGCATCAAGATACTAGCAATAACGCTCACCCGGTCCGTAGCAACTGGTGGGATAGAACTGGCTCCCGCGGGGCACATCCTCAAGCTAGTTTTCTCGAGCCTCCTGATTTCAACCACACGCAAAACAACTACGGGGACAACGTATCAGAGAGAAGCTCGGTAGAGCAAGAACGATTCTTGGACTGGAGACATCACGAGCGATTGTCCGAAACCATCGGTAATATGGCTGACCTTGAAGCGGGAGGCGATGTAAGTCTTCATTTCGATGATATTTACAGCAGACCCAATTACACGACGCCATTTAGTTCAGACCACGCTTACGATTAGGTTTTGGAAAATGGTCTGTAAATCTATATAACATTACTCGGAACTTGGTATTCTTTGTTGTACATAAGATTGATTCATCATTGTGGGGTTAGAATTTTAGAAGACCTCAAAAACTCAGCTTTTTGGCTGAGAGATTGATTGACAGTTGAAACAGGTGCTGTTAGTCTTTTGGAAATGTAAAAACAAATGGAATCTATTTGATTTGATCATTTTCTAAGTTGGGTTAAGGTCTCATATAGGTTATTTGTGTCGAGCACGACACAAAATTTTGTGTTTATACGATTAATTAATCTTGTTGAGACATCTAACAAGATCACTAAATGCGGTGACTTCGAGAAAACTATTAATTTAACATAAGCAGGAATACGACGTCGTTTTGCGCTGCATCTTTGATCAGGAGTTTCAAAAGGTTTTGCAGAAACTGAAGAAGCACAAATCAAGAACCCATCATCATGAGAAAAGCTTCAATTTTGCTCCTCTCTCGCCTCCATTGTCACAGACCCAAGATTCTTCATCTTCTTCTCTCTACAGATTACACTTCTGGTTCTTCGTTTTCTTCATCTTCTTCTTCTTCTTCTTCTTCCTCGTCACTTGTCTCACCACCGACCCATCTCAGCCGCCGCGCCAAATTCCTCAGCCTGCTCTTCAAATCCCGCAAATTCGAATCAAACCCATCTCGCAATCTCGACGCCATTTCAGAGGATCCAGCTCAATTGTCTCCGAGACCGATAAAACTTGCAGAAAAATCTCAGCTTGAGGAGGCATTTGAGTCTGCAAGGACCTCTGCTGAAATGGTCAAGGCATTTAAGGAGATGGAGTCGTGTTTTGATGAGATTGAGCTTGGTCTTGCTGCCTTGAAGGTTGGGCTCAAGCTTGAGCAAGAAGGTGAGAATCCTGAAATGGCTTTGAGTTTTGCTCATAGAGCTTTAAATGTTTTGGATATAGATAATAAAGCTTCAGTTCCTATTGTCGTGTGCTTGCAATTGATTGGTTCTGTTAATTATTTCTTGGAAAAGTTTGATGACAGTTTAGCTTATCTTAATAGGGCTAATAGGTTGTTGGGTAGTTTAGAGGAAGAGGGTTGCTCTAGTTCTGAGGAAGTTATTTCTGTGCTTCATGATGTACAGCTCCATTTGGCGAAGGTGAAGACAGCAATGGGGAGGAGGGAGGAGGCCATTGAGAATCTTAGGGAGTCGTTGAAGATTAAGGAACTTATTTTGGGTAAAGATATTCAGGAGTTGGGAGTTGCGTATCGAGAAGTGGCTGAGGCATATGTTGAAGTTATGAATTTTAAGGAGGCCTTGCCGTTTTGGTCGAGGGCTATTGAGATACATGTATATCATTTGGGGCATAACTCGGTGGAGGTTGCGCGTGATAGGAGGATTCTAGGAGTGATTTATTGTGGGATGGAGGAGCATGAGAAGGCATTGGAGCAGAATGAGCTGTCCCGGAAGGTTTTGAGGAGCTGGGGTCGGAGTTCTGATTTGCTTCCTGCGGAGATTGATGCTGCAAACATATTGGTTGCGCAGGGGAGGTTTGATGTGGCTATCGAAACTTTGAAGGATGCAATTTTACTGACTGAGAAGAACAGCCCTAAACGAGTACTGTTGCTTACCAAAATGTCGAAAGCATTGTGTACCCAGGACAAGTTTGCTGAGTCAAAGATATGCCTCGAGCATGCTCGTGAAATTCTAAACAGAATAGGGACTGTCTCTCCAGTAGCGGTTACTGAGATGTATTCAGAGGTAGCAACACACTATGAGACCATGAATGAGTTTCAAAGTGCTATAACGGTGTTAAAGAGGAGTCGAGCTTTGCTTAAGAACGTCCCTCAAGAGCAGCACACAGAAGCATATATTTCTGCAAGAATTGGATATTTACTTCTATTGAGTGGTGAGGCAGAGGAAGCTATTCCTTGCCTTGAAAGTGCAGTAGAAACTTTGAAAAAGTGCTTTGGTCCTAACCATCATGCAATTGCCTCAGTTTACAATAATTTGGGGGCTGCATATTTAAAACTGGACAGACCACAATTGGCAGCTCAGATGTATGCCGTTGCAAAGGATATTTCTGATCTCTCTGTTGGTCCCCATCACGTAGATTCCATAGTGGCATGCCAAAATGTTCAAAAGCCTATGCAGAAATGGGAAGGTAAGAAACTGAGATTCTAGTTTTCTTTCAAGTTTGTAATGCATTGCGTACTAGTCAGGATAAGAACGTGGTAAATTAATTGGCAAGATGATCTGCATTCTAATACTAGTTAGTCCATGAGTACATGTCACTTTCAGCTATTTAAATGAAACATAAACTTTAATCTCTAAGATTTTGCATTTGCAGTAGAGAGAAGGACAAAAGAAGAAAATATAAACTTATAAAGATTTAAGGTAGATCATTTCTCTAAGTGTATTGGCATTCTGTACTGACTTTCCTTGTAAAGGGATATTTGACGATTTGGTAGTTTCTTTCATTTCAGTCGGTAATTTTTATTCTGCTGTCTCATTGGCTGCATGATAGCTGTTGATTTAGGCCCTGGTTACTTGTTAAACCTACACGATACAATGTAGATGGGCAGATTATTGTGTTCAGAAATCAGAACGAACATTATGCATTACTTCCTCAGAAGTATATCTACATTCTATAAAAGTCTTGTTGATTGGCAAGATACAATCTAGAATTTATTTTAAATATTGGCTATGTGTCAGTCATTTGTTATTGAGATTTATTTTTTCAATCATGCAGATATTCACTAGCGATTGAATTCCAGAGAAAAGTTATTGAGGCTTGGGACTGCCTTGGACCAAGTGTAGATGATCAACTCGAAGAAGCTTGCCGAGTTCTTGAAGAATTAAAGAAAAAGGCTTTAGATGAGGTACGTACAAGAGAATTACCCTTGCCTAGTACATCATGTGCTTCTCATAAAGTCACTGCACTTGTGTCTCCTTCATGAACCTCCTCTTTAAACTGATGTGGCTGGACACTTCCTATCCGTGAAGTGTTCAGGGTCGTTACTGGTACCATATGATTTTTTTTGGTAATAATCCAGTTGGAGTCTATTACACCTCTTGGATAATTTGTTGATAATAGTTTATTGAACATGATTATATGGTATATGAGAATTAAGAATCTCGCCATGAGTTTATTTGCCTTAGGCTTAAGCCAAACCAATGATAATATGATCCCTCATTGCCCAAATCCACCCAATGGTTTGTGGACGTGGAGCGCCCCCAGGCTATTTGGATGAGATGTTACACAAGTACGCCTTATTATACACTTAAAAAACACATGGATATCCTAAACTTTTTTTTTTTTTTTTGTAACTTTGGCATACCTTGAACTTTCTCAAATCTGTTCCATTAGTCATAATTAATAAAATATTATGTTAGTTGATCATTTGTACAAAACTTGTTTCTATTTTTTATTTTATTTGATATAACTTGCAAACTTTCCCCAATCAAATGTATGATTTTTTCTTCTTTCGTAACATTGACGATCTTATTGACTTTTTTCTTTAATCTGATGAGTTGGAAGACTTTTTTGATAAGTTTATCAATACAAATTAGTTGATGAATTAAACAAATCTAAATTTTACAGGGAAAAAATTACACAACATTAGTGAGAAATCTGGCACAAAAACACCCAACAGAAATCAACTGAAACCCAAATCAGAAGTAAAACGAATTTTTTGAATATAAAATAAAATTCTAGAAACAGTAAAATGGAATAGAGCATGGCTTATGTTAAATCATACCTTGTGCACTTCACCAACATCATCATAATTGCTTTTGCAGACAAAAAGAAATTTGTGATCATTCCCAACAGACTTTTCTCTTGTTTTTCACTTATTGTTACTCATTGTTTGGCTTGGCTCCTCCTCTGCTCTTCCACTCACCATACAAATGAAACTACAGATATAATAAATTAATAAATGAAAGGAGAATATAAGAAATCATTGTCACTTATGACGAAGATGAAGTTGAAAACAGATAAGACACAACAATATATGCAACCAGATTTGTTATTGTAATGATTCTCAATCCCATGCTTACATTTCAGTGTAGATCCATTTGCCTATGTCGCGTAGCTTTTGTAAAGAGACTATTTTCTGACCGAACACGTGAGCCCTGAAACCCATTTGTCACAACTGTTGTGTTTTCACAGAGAGCTTGTTATGTGACTTCAATATCACGAAAAGGACTGTTTTCTTGACTCGAACATGTGACTTCATTGTCACAAGTAGCAATCTTATCGTTGTGCTGATAGTGATCCTCTGAATATACAATCAAACTTCCAAGAAAATAAAAAATTCTAGCATCTCCACCTCAAAACAGAAGCTTAAACACTAAGTTAACTGATACAAACAAAAGAAAATCAAAAGAAACTATATACCACACTCTAATATAGCTCCCATCAAATCGGAAAAACTGCATTTCTGGATCCTTGGACATGTCGGAAAGAATGTGAAGATCTTCGGACTCTCCTCCCACATTCCTTATCAAAATCAACCTCCCTCTCTTGCCTGGTCTGTTGAACGACGGTTTTAACAGTTAAGTAAAGCTGTCTACCAGTTGCTGAATCCAGTGAGAAGGATCTCCTGATGGGTTCAATACAGAACTGATCATCTTTCTCTCTAACATCAATACACTCGTCTCCCATAATAGAAACATGACTTCTCTTTCTTAGTTTTGAACATTTCTCAACCTTCTCCAACTTCCTTGGAGACTGACAACTTCTAGGTTGGACCAACACTGAAGATGACAACAATTCTCTTGAATCATCTCTTTCTTGAACACCACCATCAAGACCATCATCGTGTCCTCTCAATTCAATCACAACAAAATCCTCATCACCGCCCATGAGGCTATCAGTAGTACTATATGAAACTGAGCCTTGAGGGGAAGAGCTTGGTGCAATGATCTGATCGAACGGACACCGAGTCACACCAGAGATGCTTGATCTGCAGAGAGGGCAATTAGAATTGCGCTGGAGCCAAACATCAATACAATCCAAGTGAAAAGCATGGCTGCAAGAAGGTAACACCCTCAACATATCTTGTTCTTGAAACTCATTTAAACAAACCACACAACCATATATGCCCGTGCTCGTTATGCTCTGTCCTTGTACATCACCTTCTCTTGATCTTTTCTTGTACTGAAATGTTGGGATTTGATGAATCACAGATTGGTCCAGCCCATGATTCATCCACATTGTTGGAGAAAGAGCAATGAACGGATCATCATCTTGGTTCCGCCGAGCTCGCCATACAGAAAACAACCTCCTCAGCAAGTGATCCCAGTTTGAGGAGCAGCATTTAATGACAAAGATGTAGTAAGC
The DNA here is from genome assembly GCA_036897625.1 of Pelargonium cotyledonis. NCBI lineage: Eukaryota > Viridiplantae > Streptophyta > Magnoliopsida > Geraniales > Geraniaceae > Pelargonium > Pelargonium cotyledonis. The sequence goes on along the minus strand of JAYMTA010001942.1, from coordinate 7,659 downwards.
GAGCAACAAGAAAGCTGTGGCTATGATGCTTAGAACAGTGATGACTAGCATGGGAAAAGCAGAATCTGGGTGGTTTTGTTGTTGTTGGTATGCATGATTGTTGTTGGAATAGAGACTTGGCGCCATAAATTTGCAGCAAAATGGTCTGCAATTTTGAGACTTGAGAAGCTGAAATGAAACTCAGCTGAGGCCTGAGGGTGTGTACTATTTTCTTTGAGTTCTTGAGCTGATGGGTTCACAAAAAAATTGATGCTTTTTGTACACACTGTTTATGATGAGAAATGAAAGTGAGAGACCCACAAGTTCTTGATAGCAATGACAACATTTCTTTTAGCAGCCTGCTTGAAGTGTATTACACTACTCTCTCTAAAAGAGAATCCTCTTTTCAGCATCATATAAAAATGAAATTTAAATATGCAATGAGTGATTGTTATGGCATCAAGTCAATAGGTCCACTCGTTTCAAAATAAGTCTCTTTCTATCATAACTACAAGAACTTATCCCGTTTAGAAAAAGAATGTTAATCCGTCTGCAAGGACCTTGAAACTCTCGGGATTCAAACCTAAAGGCCAAAAGAAGACAAATATTCGACGTCAGTTAACAAAAGTTCAGGTAAATAGTTATTTTCAACTTGTTGAAGCCAACTTTTCCTAATAACAGTACGGTGTAGTTATCTCAAATATCTATTCTGTTTGTAGTTGTTTGCTTTTACGTTAAGTTTTGTGTTTATGGTATGCTTTATAGTATTTTTAGCATGAATGAAATCCTTACTCTTGAAAAAAGGTAACAATCATGTTATTTCATAAACAAAGTTATTTTTTTTGGGGTATGATAATTTATTTTAAAAAAACTAATATTTCTAATTTGGTCGGTAACAAAGTAATGTAATTCTGAGCATTGAAGTTCTTTTTATTGGGTATGAAACCCTATTTTATTGATTCTTCATCCATCTTGCTTTGTTCTTATCTGAAATTTCATTTCCCAAATGTCTTCTTGTAGCTAAAATTGTGTGTATATACATATACATATATATCATCTTGACAGAGAGTAATGATATTTTTGTATAATATGTATATATATATTTCTTGTCCAGCTCCAACATGATTCTAATTAAACTAAGCTAAATGCCAAGTCAAATACCCATGTTCTTTTTTACTTCTTCTAATTAGCAGAGTTGTTAATATATTTATTATGCATAATGTAAATGAATATGCAATTAGACCAATATTATACATGCTCCTTTGAGATTGAACAAACAAAAAAAAAACATGATTTGCATAGAAGTTATAGATTGAGAGAGTTAATCATGGAAAAGCTTGTTTCAAGTTGGTCTCAAAATGTTGAATCCTTGCCAGAGAGCTACATATTTCCACCAGAGACCAGGCCTGGGAGCCTCAGTGTTCCCTTGTGTAACACCATTCCTGTAATTGATCTCTCTGAATCACAACCCCGAGATAGGACCATCCTTGTGCACCAGATCTTGAGAGCTTCTCAAGAATATGGATTCTTTCAGGTACTGCTTCCATCATTTCTCTCTAAATACGGGTTCTTTATGTGCTTTGTCGTCTCATTAGTTACTGTAAAAACAGGTGGTTGGGCATGGAGTTTCAGAAGAGCTAGTGAACAGCACAGTGAGTGTGTTCAAGGAGTTCTTTGCTATGCCTTCAAAGGATAAAGCAAGTTTGTTCACTGATGAACCGAAAAGTGACAAAAGTTGCAAACTCTTCACCAGCACCGTATTTTATGAGACCGAAGAAGTTCATTTTTGGCGCGACAACTTGAGACATCCTTGCCATCCATTAGAAGAATGCAAGCAACATTGGCCTAAAAAACCAACTTCATATAGGTAAATACCATAATACACACACTTTTTAGTGCCATAATACAGTACTGATTTTGTCATTTTAGGGAGGTTGTAGGAGCATATACAGTTGAGGCAAGGAAGCTGAGTATGAGAATCTTGGAGCTAATCCGTGAAGGATTGGGACTTGAAACTGGGTATTTTAGTGATGCGCTCACCAATAATGTGTCTCTTGCAGTAAATTATTACCCGCCATGTCCAGATCCTAGCTTGGCCTTGGGAATTCGCAAACACTCGGATCCTAACCTCGTAACCATATTGCTACAAGATGTGTATGGGCTTCAAGTTTTCAAAGATGGGGCTTGGATTGGTGAGGAGCCTCTCCCCAGTGCATTTGTGGTCAATATAAGCTACCAATTACAGGTACAATTCATTTATGGTATCAGAGTAGGTTTTGATCTTGATCGAGCAAGTTTTTGATGCATGAACTTTGCTAATTGTGGAATATTGTAGATTATCAGCAATGGGAAGCTGAAAAGTGCACAACATAGAGCTGTGACAAATTCAAGCACTCCAAGGACAAGCTGTGCCTTTTTCATCCATCCTTCCACTGAGAGCATGATTGAACCAGGACAAGCACTGGTCACTGCACAAAATCCAAAACTCTATAGAGCTTTTCAATATGAAGACTTTCTGATGAACTACACAGCCAATACTGCAAATGATGAGCTGACACTGGCACCTTTCAAATTCCAAAGCCTATGAAGTGAACATGTATATTGAATATTTATTTGTATATGGTCACAATAATCACAACCCAATATATAATGATAATGAAGTTACGTTTAAGACATTAAATCTCTATAAAGTTATATATTTGGAGCATATAAATCTTGACAGCAACTCTCATAATATATCTGAGTAACATGTAGTTCTTGTCCGGCTACGATATGATTCGAAACCAAGCTAAATACAAAGTCAAATCCATATGTTATTGTCAATAGAGTTGTTAATGTATATTATATGTATATTATACACAGATTACACAATAGTTTTAATATGTTGATAGGAGCTTGATTGACTGTGAAGGGCTATATCATTCAGCCTGCAAATGAATGAGCAAGACCAATATTTATACATTTTCTTTTGATCAGATCATAAAAGGGAGAAGAAACCCATAATTTTATTGAAGCTAGATTGAGAGCTGATCATGGAAAAGTTTCTTTCAAGCTGGTCTCAGAATGTTGAATCCTTGCCAGAGAGCTACATATTTCCTCAAGAAACAAGGCCTGGGAGTGTCAGTGTCCCATTGTGCAACACCATCCCTGTGGTTGATCTCTCTAAATCACAAAGCCAAGATAGGTCCATTCTTGTGCACCAAATCTTGAAAGCTTCTCAAGAATATGGATTCTTTCAGGTTCTACTTTCATTATCTGTTACTTCAAAAACACATGCATAGTGAAGTTATATATGTGTGATAGAGCTGACAATTCTGGTTTTGGGTCGAGTTTTTTTGGGTTCAAGTTGAAAAGATCTAATCTGAGCTGATTCGAAAGAGGAAACTCAAACCGTCTTAACCGCTTGGCCCAACATATTGTTAATCAAATACTAATTTGGCTCAGTCAATAGACTGGTTTTACATCTAGACCTAAGAGTCTCGTGCATTGAATCGCCTGAACTATTTTGCTAGCAAGCTAGATCAAATATACTGTATCTCATAATTGACTACTTAAAACAGGTGATTGGTCATGGTGTTTCTGAAGAACTAATGAATGGTACAATGAGTGTGTTCAAGGATCTGTTTACTATTCCTGAAGAGGATAAGGCAAGTTTGTGCACTGATGAGACTGAAAGTAACAAGAGCTGCAAAATCTACACAAGCAGCGTTGACTATGCCAACGAACAACTCCATTTTTGGCGCGAGAATTTGAGACATCCTTGCCATCCATTAGAAGAATGCAAGCAACATTGGCCTCAAAAACCAACCTCATATAGGTAAAAACCCTTGCACATCAACTTTCCAGACTCTTGCTAGTTTGAGTCTAATGACCCGTCTTTGCTGCCTAATTATTGGTTCATTTCAGGGAGGTTGTAGGGACATACTCAGCTGAGACAAGGAAGTTGAGTAAGAGAATCTTGGAGCTAATTTGTGAAGGACTAGGACTTGAATCTGGGTATTTTGAATTAGATGATCAGCTCTCCAATTCTGTGATTCTTTCAGTAAATTATTACCCGCCATGTCCAGAGCCTAGCTTGGCCTTGGGACTCCCTAAACACTCTGATCCCAACCTCATTACCATATTGCTTCAAGATGATGTCTATGGGCTTCAAGTTTTCAAGGATGGTGCTTGGATTGGTGTGGAGCCACTTCCTAATTCATTTGTGGTCAATATAGGCTACCAATTACAGGTACTAGTCAGATCTTGATCGAACTTTGAATATAGTCCACTTCGAGCAATTTTCGGGTGCATGAACTTTGCTAATTGTGGTATATGTAGATTATCAGCTATGGGAATCTGAAAAGTGCACACCATAGAGTTGTGACAAATTCAGCTACTCCGAGGACAAGTTGTGCCTTGTTCATCTATCCATCCACTGAGAGCAACAGTGGACCTGCACAAGCTCTGGTCACTGCACAAAATCCACAGCTCTATAGAGCTTTTCAGTACAAAGAGTTTCTAATGAACTATGCAATCAGTAGGGCAAATGAGGAGCTAGCATTGGCACCTTTTAAGTACCAAGCCTGTGATTAAGTAGTTTTGGTCAAGTACATGCTTGAGCAGTTTTTCATGTTATCATTTAACTATAGATCATATGTGTGTTTACATGTTAAATTCCGGGAAACCAAGTACATACTCCCGAATAAAGAGAATGAAACATGATTGTGAATTATCACGAAAGAAACTATGAAAATATAGTTGCTTATCCCAGCATGAAAAAGAGTTTGAACTTCAAAAAAGCGATTGACGGATCTTCCAAAAACAATGTTGAAAACTTTCTTGATTATAACCATCCATGTAAGCCGACTAATGAGGTTGCAATAACCATCCATCTGAAAACTTTTTTTATACAGATAGGTTTCAAAATCCTATCTTGCGACGGCTTAAGAAACTTTTTCAAGACATATATATATGTACAAGATTGAACAAGGAAATAGTGTTCAGGAAAGAGACTTTGCCTCTTAACCCTAACCTAGGACTTTTGGCATCATACCGCTCCAAAAATGGTCTCTTACACCACTAAAATTGAACAACTAGAACTGAATTGATTATGAACTCTGCATGATCCGAGAAATGCTATGAATGAAGATCCATGAGAGAAAAGACAAGAGGGCTATTGGATGGAGGATCAAATATGATCGAAAATTTCACTTCCTGGGCACTGACTCACGGCTCCAAGCTTTTTGCAAAAAACCCAAACGTTCTAGGGGTGGCAAATCGTATTCGCGGGTCATGTTCATGTCGTGTTGAAAGTTTAGTATTATGTTATGGGTCAACACGAATCCGACCCGTTTATTAAATTGGTTGAGATACACGACACGAACACGACCTGTTTACAAACGGGTTGACATGACATAATGGGTTTAGGTTGACACGACTCAACTCGACACGATTAGTTTATATGGGTCATTGTTGACCCGATTATCGATTTAAATGACCTTGAAGTAGAGATTTTATTCTTAAAATTAGAAATATGCCCTTAAACGGGTTTGATAATAAACGGGTCAAATGACACGATAATGACCCATTTAATTAAACACGTTATGCAGGTTCAACACGAACCCGACACGATTATTAAACGGGTTAAAATATTAGACACGAACCCGACACGAACCCGACACAAACCCATTTAAGATGAACCCAAACTTGTTTAACTTCGTGTCGTGTCACGGGTTATTACCCAAAAAATGGCATGCTGACATGGACAGTTGACGTGAGAAATTAGGGTAACCTTACTTCAATAGCCAGTCATGTGAGTGTTAATCAAAATTTAATTAGGTGGAGACAAAACAATTTATTCCTTTATACAGTAAAAAAAATCCCATCTTTTTCTATATTACTTGGGACTTAAGGTTAACCTTACTTGGGACTTAGGTTAACCTTTCTCTCTCCCCTCCCTCTCTTTCTCTTTCTCCAGCGATTCCCATGTCGGTGAGGAAGTGGTCGTCCTCGGGGTCGGGTAATTGTGGTGTTCGGTTGTAGGTGGAAATCAAACAATCTAATGTTTGCGAGAATGTACTATTTCAGTAATCGAATTACCAAGAGTGGTTTGTCGGTTTGCTAGGGCGTAGGTTGTATTGCACTCTCGTAGCCCGTATTGCGACTTCCATACTCGGTACGACGAAAGAATAGTGCTTCCCTAAGAACAAAGGATGAGACGAAGCCTGACTACGCCAATCCCTTTTCCTCTCGTTCGTGTCGATCCAGGACGGTTCCTTGTGGTGGGCTTGGGGTCGTCCTCGGGGTCGGGTAATTGTGGTGTTCGGTTGTAGTTGGGAATCCACAAATCTAATGTTTGCGAGAATGTGCTATTTCAGTAATCGAATTACCAAGGTGTTTTGTTGGTTTGCTAGGGTGTAGGGTGTATTGAACTCCCGTAGCCCATAATGCTAACGCGACTTCCATACTCGGTACGACGAACGAATAGTGCTTCCCTCAAGAACAACGGATGAGAAGAAATCTGACTACGCCAATCCTTTTTCCTCTCGATCGGGTCGATGAATCCCTTGGTTGGGGAAAACAATGCAAGACGGTTCCCTGTGGTGGGCTAGGTGTTGTCCTCGGGGTAGGGTAATTGTGGTGTTCGGTTGTAGGTGGGAATCAACAAATCTAATGTTTGCGAGAATGTGCTATTTCAGTAATCGAATTACCAAGGGTGGTTTGTCGGTTTGCTAGGGCGTAGGTTGTATTGCACTCCCATATCCCGTAATGCTAACGCGACTTCCATACTCGGTACGACGAACGAATAGTGCTTCCTCAAGAACAACGGATGAGACAAAACCTGACTACGCCAATCCCTTTTCCTCTCGATCGTGTCGATGGATCCCTTGGTTGGGGAAAACAATGCAAGATGGTTCCTTGGGGTCATCCTCGGTGTCAGGTAATTGTGATGTTCGGTTGTAGGTGGGAATCGACAAATCTAATGTTTGCGAGAATGTGCTATTTCAGTAATCGAATTACCAAGTTGGTTTGTCGGTTTGCTAGGGCGTAGGTTGTATTGCACTCCCGTAGCCTGTAATGTTAATGCGACTTTCATACTCGGTACAACGAATGAATAGTGCTTCCTCAAGAACAACAGATGAGACGAAACCTGACTATGCCAATCCTTTTTCCTCTCGATCGTGTCGATGGGTCCCTTGGTTGGGGAAAACAATGCAAGACGGTTCCTTGTGGTGGGCTTGGGGGCATCCTCGGGGGCGGGTAATTGTGGTGTTTGGTTGTTGGTGGGAATGAACAAATCTAATGTTTGCGAGAATGTGTTATTTCAATAATCGAATTACCAAGGGTGGTTTGTAGGTTTGCTAGGGCATAGGTTGTATTGCACTCCCATAGCCCGTAATGCTAACACGACTTCCATACTCGGTACGACGAACGAATAGTGCTTTCTCAAGAACAACGGATGAGACGAAACCTGACTACGCCAATCCGTTTTCTACTCGATCGTGTCGATGGATCCCTTGGTTGGGGAAAACAATGCAAGACGGTTCCTTGTGGTGGGCTTGGGGTCGGGTAATTGTGGTGTTTGGTTGTAGGTGGGAATCGACAAATCTAATGTTTGCGAGAATGTGTTATTTCAGTAATCGAATTACCAAGGTGGTTTGTAAGTTTGCTAGGGCATAGGGTGTATTGCACTCCCGT
>JAYMTA010001941.1:0-18110 GCA_036897625.1 Pelargonium cotyledonis | reverse complement strand
GACGTCGCCGAAAGATTGAATGGTCTGGCTTGTTGCTCAAAGGTCCGGTTAGGGCTAGATTTTGGTCGAGGCCTTAGCTCAACTAATGAGTTCTTTCTCTCTTTTTTCTCAGGATAATTTGGCATTATGTGTCTCTGAGGATCGAATTTGCTTTCTGTAGGTTCTTTTCTTGTTTTCTTGTCTTAGAATAGTTTTTTTCGGTTTTTTAGTTATGAATAATGAATTCTCATCACCATAGTGTACTTTTCTTGTTGGAGATAATATATACGTTATTTCCGATAAAAAAAAATTATTATGTGACTAGTGTGAAAAAAAATATTTAAATAAGAAGTCGAGAACCTATTGAGGTATCAGCTCTTTAAAGAGTTTCTACACATTAGTGGTTTTTTTAAAAAGTCGAGTCCCTTTCAGGATCCCCATGCAATTGAGAGCTCCATTGCAGATGCTCTAAAAACCTTTAACGATTTGGGAAGTCAAAAAAATAAAATATTACATATAGGGCTCAATTTGAGTCCTAAAGATGCTAATGCTCTAAGAATCAACTATAAAATACAAATAAATTCAAGAAGTCCGAAACCATTTAATCCCTTAAAAATAGTAATGACATTGAGTTTTCATCTCGCTCCCTTCAAATTCTAATTCATACGCTACTTTAAATCAATCATAAATGCAATGCAAAGGGTAGGATTCAAACTATTTCAATAACCATTAACTCTGGAGAACATTTTTAATCAGATATTGCAAGGTAAATGCTTGCCATAGTCAATGCTAATATTCAAGAAAAGAACCAGAGATTGGATATACAGCAACAACCTAGCAGTAACACAGATTAATGGTGGCAAATACAAAATATTACAAAGTGGAGCAGCTGATATCAAAAACAAAACTGCTGCTTCCACGAACACTCCAATAATACCCTTATCATCATCATCTCCAGAAAATATCTGCCCCCTAACCCTAGCTAACTCCAAAATAGGGTATCTACAAATTCACTACTTAACAAACACATTTTCTGCGGGAAGATTGTTCGTGCCGAAATTCCTATGCATACCGTCAGCCACATTGGTAAGTCGGAATCCCTGTTCAGAAAGCTGGTTTATTAGCAGAGTTTCTAGTTCACAAGCTATGCTCTTCCCCGGGACAGTGAAGTAAATGAACAAAGCACTCTGCATTCCTTTCCTTGAACGATGTGTACGAATTCTCCCCGCAAGGTCATCCGTCTGCAAGAGAATATTTCAACACGTGAACTACTTGCAAACAAATATTTACATGCAAAAATATATGATGGAAAGACAAATTCCACACCATCCCACAGGAATAGCAAGCTAATTCGTTAATACTTTCAGCATCTTTCCGCAAAGTAAATATTGGAGATGGCATATCAAGTATGAAGTAGTGTAATGCATAGATGGTGAAGTACCTGTCCGACATATATTTTCTCATCAGCGATAAACATCACATAGACACAAGAAGCACCAATTGTTGATGGAGGTGGTTGCTCCCTAGCTGCAACAGACACATAGAGTAGTTCTGCATTGCCTGATATGTTATTCTGGTTGCAGAGCTCAACGAGCTTCATCTGACATATCAAGGTAATAGCTCTCTCAACTTTTTGCTGCAACCCTTCCATTCGGTTTGAAGACTCTGCCTTATCAAATCCCAATCCACCTCTGTTCGTGCTCAACTGAATGTGAGCTTCGTTGCCGCCATTGACACTTGCATTTGTGATATTTTGTCCAGAATGATTTTCTCTTGCATAAGCTGATAGATACAAGTCTTCAGCTCTCTTAATCACGGCTTCAGGAACTCCTTCATTCTTAGCGGTTTCAAATGCAAGACTCTCTCTACAGATCCCATCTCGCAACTTCCAAGTGGGTTTTGGTTGGCCGTCTACATATTCTGTTCCCATTGCCTTGTATACAGTGTTCTTGGTGTTTAGTGGCAGTGAAAAAATCCCATGCAAGTGAGTGGATATGATACCTAGACAACCAATGCTATCAAGAGTTTCAATAATGCTACCAGCAATACAAGTTCCTTTAGCTGTTTCTGTTCCACGACAAATTTCATCTACAAGCACAAGGCTTCTTGATGTTGTTCCATTAATAATAGACCGAATTTCAGTCATTTCAACCTGAAATATCAATACCAAATAAACTGAAGACAATATAAGGGTCTAATTTAACAGAGCCCATAATTCTATTATGCATTTCAATAGATTTTACTCCCCAAAAAGCTGAAGGTTTAATGAATGGGTGATACATTGCTGTGCAGGGAATGTACTACAACAGGATATTCATCCATTGCGCACAAGCTACATATCACTGTTTAGATATAGCTTTTTAATGTTAACAAAAAATAAATGGAGTTCTAAACCAGAAAGCCTTGGCTCAAACTAAATGGGGGACATGATGGTATATGCAAAGTTCACCCAGAAAATGAGCGAGATGAAGAATTATTGTACCTGGAATGAACTTTTTGAATCAGCAGGACTGTCATATGATTTCATATGCAGCATAATAGCATCAAACTGAGGAATCAAAGCTGACTCTGCAGGAACCATAAATCCACAAATTCCAAGTAGTGCAGCTGCACATATTGATCGAAGCAAACTTGATTTACCACCTCCATTTGGTCCAGTTAAAAGAAACAATTCCTGCATATCAACTGTATTATGAACAGCACTGCCCTGTGCTGCATCAAACCAATATGGTGATAAGCTGACTATCTTCATCCCACTCGCTCCATCTAATGATTGTGCGTCCTGCAGCCATAAATCATTGGTTAAGGATGAAAAATGCATTAGTATTGATAAAAGTAAGTCACGCTAACAATCTATCAAGTGAGCAAACAAGCCCATATCTGGTGTAAAGCTTAAAGCCTGAGGTGCATCTCTGACTCGGCTAAGGAAAGCTAGATTCCAAAATATCAGAAAAAGCCCCACTTCAAAAACCTTCTTACTTGCTAACAATTACAAAATGTTCATGTTTTGACATTATTACACACAGAATTTGGGGCAGATATATACTGAATAACATAAACATGGACATTCAATAATGAGACGGAATATATTTCAGTAGGCAAAATGAACTCAAGCAATAAAATCCTTCAGTTATGAGGAAATTTCACTGAAAGAGTTGAAATTTTCAGAGAAAAAACTTATAAAGAAACTATTAAAATAATGTCTACGACATCCATTTAATCATTAACTAAAGCAACATTTTGATGTGCACTGGCCACCAAGAACATTCTGATAAAAGGTGTCTATGATGCTCATTATTGGTAATTTTCTCTGCTCCAGTTCAACCATTTTGAAAATAGAGTGAACTAATGGCTGATATAGTAAGAAACTAAGACTTCAAAGATGATATTAGGGATGATCTCAGATGTATAGGGTGTATAGTACATGTGAAATCTAAAGTCAGTACAAACCGGTGTATGAGAAACTTCAACTTTTATAAGCTCATAAATCATTAATACATGATAACAATTAACAATACAGACAGAAATGAAGCATTAGTCACTTCATTCCATAAAAAAAATTCTACCATACCAAAAAATCATATATAGTTCATCCACAAGAAACTGAACACAATTGACTTATTAATACTACCTTAGACATAACAGACCCAGAAAGAGTTGGGAAAACCCATTTTCTTCTTCTCCCTTCACTGAAAAATGTCAATAAAGGCAAAAATATTCAGTAGAAAAGAAGAATAAATATATAGATTCATGTCAAGTATTAAAGATTACAAGATGAGGACGTGTCTTGAGATGTAATTGCAAATATGGAGATAACAAATACTCTCTCCGTCCCAAAACAAGTGTGCTTTCTATTTTGAGAAAAGTTAAGGAGAAGATAGTCAATGTTGTATATTTACTCATTCATCCTCATGGACATGTGTTATAACAAACTCAATGGATACTAACTAATTATAAGTACATTATTGATAATTCATGCATAACTAACTTCCTATAAAAGAAACAATACACTAATTTTGGGATGGAGGGAGTAGAATAAAATATGGTGGAAATTTATCACGGTATACTACATATTTAAAAAAATGTAAATAGGTCAAGCTAGTTCTGGGTTAAGCCACTAGGCCAAATCCTTTCAAGAGCCATAGCTGTAAAAACCTAGATAATGCTTTCAACAAAAATATAAAAAATTAAAACCTATGAAAGTTGTCAGCTCAAACAAATCATAACAAACATACTTTTCTTTCGAGTTTCACTGTTAGCAAAGAAGATGAATTTATCAACATCCAAATCTGAACTAATCCGTAAAAAATTGGGAACCATAAATCGATTGTACTATAATCAAAGACTAAATATTCTATATATTCAGGTGTGATTGATAAGGTATTGTGTTAGAATGCAAATACATAATGCTAGCTTCCTACAAAAAAAGGTCAAGATTGGCATTATCCTCACATTATCTGGATTCGGAATGTCTCCATGTGCATTTTAAGTTAGTACCTTCTAGTAGATTACATTGTCAAGCGATTTCCAAATAAAAAACGCCATATACCTCTTTTCTTTCTTTACAAAGCATTCCCAGATCAAAAAGTTGATTCTCTCCCAAAAATATATATGTGCGAAAAAGTAAACTTTTGGCTTGTATATAGAAGAGAAACAAGAAAAATTCAAGCTACGTTATCTCTAAGCAAGTGATTTTGTTATATTATTATAATCTACCAAGAAGTCCTTGCCTAAAATAAAGATAACGACATTGCTGAGTTTATAAAATATTGGTAGCGTTAATCTCAACTTTAAGCATACGATGTTAATATTCCCTATATTTCTCTCTCTCCAGTCCACACATACACACATTAACGGTTCTAACCAGTTGTAAATCTAACCTCACATGACAGAATAATGCCTTGGCTACAACAAGCAACATAGAAGAGAAGACCAGGATATTCATCTTGGTTTGCAACTCGGCAGAAAGTTCCCTCAACAATTCCAAAACTCTTGATTTTGCCTTGGCTCCAGCTTCATGGTACCTGAAACCGAAATGTAGTATCTAATTGTCATGCTCAACACTAATCAAGTAATAATAGTGATGAACTACAAAACTAACTTTCCCATTGCTTTATTCAAGTGAACACACCTTGACAAAGCCTCCTCCACCTTCATGGTGGTAAACCATTCCTCACCAACCTTTTTGCCTTTCGAATCTAAAGCTGGTTTAAGCTGTTTAATGTGTACTTCACCAGGAGTACCAGCCCATATGGCTGGAACAAACCGTTTTCCCTTAAACCAAACAGACTCATGGTCTCGAGCATATAATATTTCCCCCTTTGGACCTCCAAGTGGGGCAGTGGTACTCCTTATTCTTGAAAGTATAGGGAAGAAATCTTCAGTAACCTACATGAATGTTCAATGCTTCTAAATATGACAAACTCATTTAAAATGATGTAGCATCAGACTAATAACATATTAGATGAGACACCATCAACCACGCTTAGTGTATGGGTATGTCTAATAAAAACAGCATGAATTCCATCCATAAAACTTACTGCTAAAGATAAAGCCTCAGCTGCTCTGTCAACTTCTATAAATGCTTCCTCTATATGGATCCTCTTCACGCGACCTTTCCATGAAGACTCCATGTCCTCAAAAAAGTCATCAGGAATATTAGAATAGGAACTTATCTGTTTATCGCTTTCATCATCTAAAGAGATCACTTCACCAATTCTAAGTGAAACCTGTTCACATTCATTTACCTGGAGGATATAAAAGCAGTTACAATTAAACGCCTACACAACAGAATATGGCATAATAATAATTTAAATAAATCGGAATGTGGCAAAATCATTTAAATTTTATGTTACTAGTCATAAACTCTGTGCATTGCACAGGTTATAAAAAAGGACTATAAGGAAAAAGTTTTATTAACCGATTTGAGCCACATGTTGTGGGGTTGGTCTCCATTCCAATGCCTTGTCACAAACCACTAGAGTGAGAAAATAATTTTTCTCCAAATTCAACATACCAATCTTGAGCTCAAAATTAGTTACTGGGCCATTTTCCAATGGGTTTCCACCCAATCAAAGATTCCAATCCAAAGTCCATATGTTTATGAGTCTAATTCATCAATTACAAATGATTCATTTGGATCAAGGAAATTAACCACTTAGACTTCAGTAAAAAAAAACAACTGAGAAAGTAGTGTAACCTGTAAGAACAGTTTATTACTCTCACATCGAAAAAGAAAAAGAGACTAGGAGTGAGTAGTAATTGTGTAAAACACAACCTATTTATTGTGCTATATCTAAAGTGTAGTAATTTACAACCTATTAGTTAATGACCTTATGGAAACTATAGATAAATAATACTCCCTCTATCCCAAAATTAATGTCCACTTTTCCTTCTTGTTGTAACAAACTTAATGAATTCTAACTAATCTATCTAAGGGATATTCCTTGTAATTCATGGATACCTAACTAGCCAAAAAAGAAAGCGGACACTCATTTTTGGAATTAGCCAAGAGCAAGCTGATTGTAACTTCTACAAAATGAATTACATGCTCTAAGAGTTCTCCTTTGCAATGAGAATGGTGAGGTGGCATTGCAATTAGCCCCTTCATCAACTTTATTGTACTTAATGTTGAAATTTTTTATTTTACAATATAAAACTTCCTATTGCAATCATTACATGCAGTAATGAGATATGAAATAGAATGAAAAGGGTTTGAATCAGCCATGATAGGATTGGTAAGTCTAGCATTTTCAGTTCCATATCAAGACTAGTTATTTTAGTGTATCCTAAATGTCCACTTAATACTGTAATAACATCTTTTATGCTTCTGTCACCTCAAGAGAATAACTAGGAAAAAATCAAGACAGAACATTATGCTGCCACTTACAAATGTCCCAAAGTCAATTTTCAACCCAGTTGCCACCCACGTGGGATCCATTAGTAACTTCAGAATTTCATTGAGCTCAGGGTTCTTATACATTTGCAGTATATCATCAAGTACACTTTTTATTCTACAGAACTCAATATGATTGGTCTCCCGCTGTTCCAGTAGCTTCACAAGCTGCACAACAAAAGAGAACCCAGGATTAGATGCAAAAAGCAAAGACTATACACGAGCTAAATGATAAAAGTCAAAATAATTCTTCTTTTATGTAAATAAAGAGAAACGCCATATAAAAAGAGGAAACGGAAAGAATATATACACTATCAACATGTCAAATTTAAAGCATCTAAGATTTCCATAAAGACCATGAGTGGCCATAAGAAATTGAGCCCAACATCAAAGAAAATGGAATCCTTAACAAAAACAATGTGCCCTCTTATATTTGTAACTCTATGCCCTCTTAAAGCACTCCTCCATTTCAGCCACCACCCCACATTAATTTTATTTCTAACCTTCTCTACACTGTTTCCACCTCTTTGTATTATTAGATCTACTGACACTAAAATGATCATTCTGAGTAACTTCTTTACCCTCTAGCACAGCTGATCTTTCACTCACCCTACCATTCTTGTCCAAAGTATCTTTCTAAAATAATAAGAAAGTAAAATATACAATTTAAACACATCCAAAAGGTATCTGAAATACAACCTTTGCAGATGATACACAAGTAAAGTCAGGAATTGAGCAAGTTACATTGCTCATAAGTTTGCATGTTGCTGTCAAAAGAAATAAATCTTAGTACAATATCATCAGAATATGGGACATATATATAAAAGTAAAAATAAAAGCATACAGTGAAATAATATACATGAAACAATAATTTTGGTGAGAACGTGCTGAAAGAAATGTAGAATATACAGTATGAACAATTTAAGGATGAATAAGCTCGTCAAGGCTAAATTTTCTTTTATTATTTATCTCTCTTTTATCGTGATTACTATATCATCTTAATATTAGATTATAACCTCTTGTATAGTTCCCAAGTATGGAATATGATACTTCTCTCAGTCATTTTAGTTTAGTACATGATTAATTGCTATAAAAATGCACGCGCATTTCTAACTGTATGCAAAATGAAGTTCTCAATCCACAGTTCAAGCTTCAATTCCTTAGTTCAAGTTCTCTCCACATTTAATGAACTCTTATTAATTTACTTTGATAATTATGTTTTTTAAGTCATAAAGTTTTATTTCAAGTACTTTTTAAAAGTGCACCTCACTTTGTCGGAGCCCATGCCTCATTGCACATCACGCACCTGGGCTCCGGGAGGCCGTATTGCCTCAAATGTACCTTGCGCCTTTTAAAACATTGAGATATAAACCCTTGAGTATCAGGAAATTAACAAATGTTTCACCAACATAAAAACTATAAAGAAACTCATTTACTCACCCTGAATTGTTGATGCAATCTCATAGGCAGGAGGATTGAGAATAAGATCTCTAACATACCTAATAAATCAGCAATTAACAGCATTAACAAAACACATATATCCTCAAAAATATGCAAAAGGGACTCAGATTGGTTGGTTTATGGCAAGGAAATCAACATACAAGCACAAAAATAGATAAGTGGATTCAAAATTTAAGAATGAATAATAAGTCTTCATAAAATCACACTGGATAGACACTACACTAGATAGACAACTAATTAAGAAAGTCAACCATTAAAACTCAATACAATTTACAATGTTCCAATTAGAATAAAGAGAACATATATTGTTTGGCAAAAAGATTTCAATGTTAGTTCAATATGCAACAAGGAGTTTGGAATTATCCTACTTAATCATTGGCCACAAATTTTAAGTTGTTAAACACTTTTATTCCAAACTAAACTGTGAAGCTCTTAAGGGAACAAGACAAGCCATTATATCAAGTGATCTCAAACTCCACGCACTTCCAATGTGTAATATTTCAACATTGCCCCTCACATACAACCCTACTTTCCAAGCAGACCAGGAATTACACAAGGAGGCAACACAAACGAGTCATATAAGCCCAAGACCAAACCAACTTTTATACAATGTTAATCTTTACTTCAACCTAAGAGTTTAGGTTGTTAAGTGAATGGCCCAAGTACAACTAGTGTATATAAGAAAAGGAGTCTGAACTGATACCGTGATATACGGACAATTAAGGTGTAAAAATATTAAACCTGTTAATATTTTATTTATGTAATATGTGTGATTATCCTTTTCCATCTTCTAATCCTCCTGCTTGGTTTCCACATGAAAACAACTTCCCATTGCCTAGTGAAAGGGTACATGATCTACTTCTAATCCATATCTCATTTATAGATATGTGCAATATGATTGTTTATCCCCAACCTATTATACCTTTGTACTGATAGTCTTTCTTCTATTCATATTCCTAATAGTGTAGAAGAACCCCTATCTTACCACGGATTAGTAGTTATGTCAATGACATAATAGTTAAAGAGAGGGTTAACGAAGGAGTCTAGCAGTTAAAGGATATTTCTTAAACGCTCTCAAACCAAAGACTTGAAGAAGAAAAACTCATGTACTTCTTGAAAATTGAGCTGGTACTAGCTAAACGCAGTGTCAATATCTCAACGAAAGTACTCTTTAGACATTCTTGAGGATACTGACCTGTAAGACATCAAACCAGTTGACACTCCAGTCAATTTTCAAACTCACATGTGATGCCGATCAGGAAGCTACACTCCATATTCTACATCAAATTAACATCCAGAAAAGGTTTTCTTAATGAGAATAAGGGGCATATGGAGATGAGTTGTTATTTAGATTAAGATTGGGCAGGATGTTCTTCCAATCATACGTCAACCAACCTCTAGATGAATTGAAGATCTATAATATGACTCTGATGAAGCTTTCATGTGACAATCAGGTTGCCCTACACATTGCCTCCAATCCTCTCTTCCATGAGAGGACCAGACACATCGAGATCGCTTGTCCCTTTGCAAGGGAAAAGTTAGTTGAAGGAATCATTTTACTGAGTTTGTCAACTCCAACAATCAACTGGTAGATGTCTTCACAAAATATATCAAGGGTCCTCAAATCGAGTATATATGTAACAAACTTGGCACGATAATATGCTCCAGTTTGAGAGTGTTAGAATACTTTATTTATGTAATCTAAGTAAATAAGGAACTAGTAAAGTCCCATAGTTGGTTTTTAGAATTGTGATTGATTCTAATTGATTTCTCTTCAAATTATAAATTGGGTTTTGCCCATCGTGAATATAAAATCAAATTTTCTCCCAACTTCACAGAACCAAAGACATTTAAAGCACTCAATTGATATAATGATCGTTAATTGAGGTGGAAAAGAAAATAGCTGAAGTTTCACTCACAATACAGGTAGACCAGTACATGTTGATGGAAGCAAAACCTTCAACAAGCTAGGTATCCCCTCTGTTGGTATGGCACCTAAAAGAGCACAACACATCTAACATTATTTACTTCATATAAATCATTACTAAGTAACCAATCATATTAAAAATGTAAATATTAAACTAACCAATTTGTGTTGCAGTTCCCAAGTGCAAAGGACGAGGCCTGTTTATTGAAGGCACAGTGACATTTCTAAATGTAACTTTGTCATCAAGACCATAAAGTTCCTTCACCTAAAATATTCATAAAAGATTTCATCTTCTATAACAATATAAATAGTTACAGCATAGATAATAAAATAAGCAGATAAAATCCAGTTTGATATATTAACCTTCAGCAAAAGTTCAGTGACAGGGTTGCCCTTAAACCATTCAAAATGTCTGCCACGACATTCTCCCCACAATAAGCCTCCCTCACCAAACTCTCCCCAACGACAAGTGCCTACAGAATAATGACTATTTGTCAATGAAGCAAAAAGATAATAAAATAATAGTAGTGCAAAGATGTTTAGGTAATGTCAATCCAAAGCTATTTAGTTTGCCTTCTTCACCAGCAAAGCAAATGTGTTTCATGCTTGTAAAACACTCCTTTTAAAATCAGAATCTTGAATGCCTAGGCAATCTAGGCAGAGTTGAGAAATGCCTCAGGATGCACCAGTTACAAACAGGCAGATTTATAACCATAAAAAAAATTCTAACTAAATCTGGGGGATAGTAAGTAGAAATCTTATGAACATAAGCCTTCTCCAAGATTTTGAACTGCAAAGAATAAAGTGGACATAAAATCTTTATCAGTTTTGTTGTTAAAAGCGTACTAGAATCTCTAATTACATATGATGCACTTAAGAAATCAACAATTAAAGCCTAGTATGACTGCATTGCAAGTTCATTAGCCAAGGCCTAACCAGTTTGGACCAGGCTCATTTCCTAACATTCTGAGTTTTATTATCATATTCAACACATCAAGACAAGCAAGTGAACTTCTTAGTCATGATACTATCATAGAGAAACTGTCACTTATTTGTAAGCTCAGTCAAGTAACCCTGCTATGGCACCACAGAACAATAAGAGTGCCAAATTTAACTTTATAGATCTGGAAAGAGTGGGTGTTTAATTGTTTATACTAGATAAACTAAAGGACAAAGGAGAAGAAAAAAAAAGTCATATAGAATATATTCCAAATTTTCACAATAATTTTTTTTGCAAGCCTATCAAATATAAGACAGTCCATATAATTTCAAATGTTCCCAACAAAGACATGCATAAATAAAAAAGAGCATGACCATCCAAACCTGAAGAGTCTTGTTGTAAAGATCTGTGTAGAAATAAATGATGGTAGCGACAAGTACGAAGCTTGGTAACTAGCGCCTCTTCAGTCAAACCATCTTCTAACAAATACGTCTTCATTGTCTCGAGGACCAAGACTATGCAATATCCCCTAGCAGAGCGAGAGATTCCTGATAATACGATATGGTATTCATTAGTTAAAGCAAGCCTAGTAGAATAGTACTCACAAGGGGGGTATTTGAGTGTTACTGAACAATTTGTTACTAAACTATAAAATAGTAGGGAATTTTTATATGAAAATTGGAAGCTGAACCATGTAATGACAAACTACTCATACCATACATTCAAATGAGAGAGCTGTACAAGTATATTTCATGAATCCATCATCCAAGGAGTTCAAATTACAACACAATTGTAGAAGTTATATGCATTTTTTGTTAATCAAGGGAAACCATTACTTGTATGGTTGGTTTCCAAAACAACCATTACTTGGATGAACCTAATAAATAAGACTTTTGTTGCTACTTTAAGAATGTCCTACATAAGTAATTGTACAATTTTTTATATATTTCCCAATTTATCTTTCTTTATAATGAACTGATAGGGAAGTTAAGAAACAAGGAAGAAAGCACGGGGATAGTCTTGTAAAGGAAGATTTTTCTACGTGAACATAAAGCCTTATGCGCCAACTTCTAGAAGACAATAAACAATATGGGAAAATCTCATCTCAAAAGAGTGGATCCCAACCATCTTTCTAACTAGTATTTGTCAATATCATATAAGGAGAAATACAGGTGATAATCCAAAACTAGGCTGCACAGAATATAATTTAGACAGTTAATATATTTATATTAGAGAAGCATGTGTGTTCATACCAACTACAGGCATGGGTTCTGGAAAGTCGAGATCATGATCCAACCCAACAAGTCCAAAAACATAAGGGCTGCCTGGATGTGCATGCCTGAATACAAAGAATGTGTTGAAGCAAAATATGAATGGCTTTGTACAGAAAAAAGACAACAAGTTGAAACAAAATATATGCAGTCAGCATCATAATCTTTACACAGCTAACAAGCAATATTTGGGTGTGAAATAAATAAGATATGGAAAGAAATAATTAACTCATTAAGCATTGTGAAGATTCAGTTCAGTTAGTTCTATCCAAAGTATTTTAAAAGATTCAATCTAACTGTACATGACATAGACTTGTTTACAATGGACTAAAGCACTATAAGCTCCTATAAATGGTTCAAGTTATGTTATTTCTGGCAACCAGTAAATATGTTCAAGTTATCAAGTTGAGTTCAAATCCTGTCTAAATCACAATGGATGAATTAAGGGCTTCAGATGATCACTTTACTATGCTTAGTGTACACTTGTTCAGAAATCGTACGGTTTCAATAAATTACCTCAAATAACTACAGGAAATGGAACAATTTAACTATTAAAGAAGCCAGAGACAGTGCTCCAAGGTGTAAGTTTCAAGAATTATATGAAAAACAATAAAAGTCAAATATTGAGCCTTTTAAAACCTTATTAACCAACAAGTCATAAAATATGCATTATGAAACCCATTTAATTTTTGCAAAATGAAAAGATACTAAAAAATTATTCATCATTGATGTGTATCCCCTCTCTAGCCGTTCAATTATCGAAGAGTTACAAAATTTCAATGCAAGAACAGTCAAAGTTCAGCAATGTTCCTGTGACAAACTCAAGGAAATAATAGAGAAAAAATATACTAAATTACTAGGAAGAACAAAGAAACAGACGGCAGGAAATGTCAACCCAGAGACATACAATATAATCTGTGGTCAAATGAATTCATGGAACGTAAAAAATTATGTTGGCCTAACAGAACTAATAGGATACGCCCCCAATAGAACTAAAAAAACCCTCTTTTATCATTGGAGCATGACAACAGTTTAAGGAGAATATGTAAACCAGACAGATAAAATAATACACTGAACTATAACCACTAAGTCATTAAAATGTGATTACCCAGCTATAAAACGACCTTTACGAGATCGAGCTTGAGCTGGACCTTGCACTTCCTCCACAATGCACTACCAAGGCCAAAACAGAACCATTCAACACATTTGTCAAATGACAAAATAATGTACATATTTGGCATACCAAAATAGATGCTAGATAACAGAAATTCAGCTGAATAATAAGTAATAACAATGCTATCTGTCTATAGAACAGTAATAACGAGATGATAATCAAGTGTGAAAACTAGCTGGACACAATGTCTATAAGAAAAACATGGAACTAGTAAGGAATTGACGGAGTAATATGATGTTAATGTGAATAAATAACCTATTTACAAATCACCAAATCAGATGCCAAAAGAAACTCAGTCTTTTTCTTCAAGACACCAAAATCATGAAATCACTGTTAAAGATTTCAATTCTGAACGATTGATAGATTTATATATCATATTTGTATTATTCAGAATGAACAGAGAAAAGGCCTGGAGGCCAGTATCAACCATTCACAGTAAGTCGATGCATTTCAGCTTTTGGAGGGTTCTTCACTAGCTACAATGTGAAGAGGTTTAATTAGATCATTGCAGAAAAACTCGATGCATTTCAGCTTGGAATTCATCCATCAGTTATTCATTTTTATAGGCAAGCCCGTATAATGCAATCGAGACCTTTCTCCTGTTTCGCTGAACTCCATCTCACTTCTTTGTTCTATTTAGTTATTTAGTTATTTAGAAAGACAGTGAAAGAAACAAAAGGAAATAATCTCATAAAAATATTTGTATAAAAAAAGGTACATACATTGAACATCAAAAGAATCCCGTCAATGCAGACAAGCAAAATAGAGTAATAAAAATTAAGCAATTTAATTTTGATAAATGTGATAATTTATCAACTGGATTTTTTTGTAGCTGTGTGCCTGTGCACATGGTAAATCACTTGATTGACATACTGGAAATCGAATAGCCCAACCTAATATACAACAATATAAAGTTGGAGTTTAGGGAGAAATGTGTTTCCACCACACTGATTTTTAATCTTGTGCATTAAATTGAGAACAAAATCAATCGGAGTTGTGGGACAAGCCAACCAGGCAATCATGTAGTAACGAGAAATATAGCAAATAATCTCATCAGTGCAGCTAACTGACCAGGACAGAAACAAATTACCGAAGAAACATCAACATATATAACTATACTTACCACTGAAAATCCATTTCGTGTCAGGTCATCCAAAGTTTGTCTAAGATTCTGCAATAGCACACAATGAAATTGCACTGAAGCATCAACCACCATAGAGATCACAAAAGAACAATTAGAATGTACGCTTACATACAACACAGATAGTGATCCAGAGGATGTAAACATCAAATTCTAGATAACAATGTCAATTTGGACAACAAATATCACATGTTAAGAATTCTCTGGAAAGTTTTAATTAACTTATAGAAGAGGAAATTTACAACAAGTATAGGAATATAAATCCATTACCACAACAGGGCATCCAGCTTTTGGGATAGTATCAGAACGCAAGCCACCAATAGGATTCAAACCAGCATATTCAACAAGAATGCAAGCATCTACTCCAATGGCTTCATAAAAATCCCCTACCTAAGATTGCAATCAATTGTTACACCTATCATTGATTGACTATTAAAGAATATGTCATTTAAGTGCAAAAGAAGAGTTTGCCTAGGCAACATAAATGCATTTTCATCTTACATGGAATATAAAATAAAAAAAATGAACATTATTGATAGGAATGAAAAGAAACAATATAGCAACATACTCTACATAGTAGAACTTCACGTGGAAACTTTGACTTGAACTGCAATATCTCCATGTTGAGATTTCCTTCTTTTAGACTATATTGAAAACAAATCATTATCTCATCAACTTTATTAAAAAGAAAAACCTGTTGCTATTTGCTAATGCTTATGAGAGAGAGCAATCAATATTTTTTTGCACTCACCCAAAATAAATTGAACATGGAGTAAAAGAAATTGAAAAAAAAAATCAAGAATTACGAGAATATAGTACAAAAGTTGTGACAATGCAGTTGAGTTGAGGAAAGCAAACAGCAGTCATAACTAGTTTTTACACCCAACGATGCTCGGGTTTCTATTTAGTTAGTTTTGTTATTTGAATTTCATTTATACATTAATAAAGTAATTTTGCTTGAGAAATTAATTTTCGCTTTCAGCAACGTTTCTCAATCTATACATTTAAAGTATTTAACATTATTTTTAGATATAATTTGGTCCAAACATACACTTGCAAGACTTTGAGCATTAAACAATTAATCCAAGTTTTTTTTTTTTTTGGTACTATTAATCCAAGTTTTTTGTTTCACTAAATAAACCAAAATAATGCCAATTTTATATAAAGTTTCATTAAAACCACTCTTATATTTATTATTTTTATTACCATTTCATTAGCTTTAGAAACCAAATTTCTCTCACTAAAATTCACGTAAGAAATGATAATATATGTTTTATTAGACAATTTATTAGGAGGAACATAATAGGAATGAGCAAGATAAAAATTAAAAATCAAAAGTGCAATTTCAAGTTATCACAATTTTAATTTGACATATATGAAATTGATTAATTTTCAACTACATTCAAAATATGAATAAGATAGAATTTGTTCAGATTTTAATAATTATCAATAAATTAATTTAGAAATATTAAATAAAAAATTATAAAAATTGACACATGTCAAAAGAATAGGACGCCACATGTCGCACAAAGAGGTTATGCATTTCCTTTATAATATATATATTAGATTCTAACTGACATTTTCCCATTGAAATTGTAATTTATTTTTCTTATTTTTGTTATATCATGAACTACTATAAAATAACACCCACCTATAAAACATGAGCAATCCAAATAATAAAAATTTCCTCTTTTTCCAGATAGAGACTTTGGGCTATATCCATCGATTTCATGCTTCAGCTTTCAAGTACTCTCAATCATGCACCTTAAGAGAAACTAAATACCACACTGCCACCTTGTGAGACCACCACCCACTGTCTCATAGAAACTATACTCTCGTAAGGCTTCTATAATGTGCCTGACAAGACATTACATGTAGCAACTAGCAAATATTGTCACAAAATTGTTGAATATGTTACCCCAATTAAACTAGAAATATTAACAGAATACAAAGCTGATATGAGCTCAAAAGTCCAGGACAGGAGAAAAGGACCCACAAGTGCACTAACTGAAGAAAGGATAATGCTGAGAACCAAGGTATATCACCATTTAGAAATGAAGAATCTCAAAACTTCGAAATTTAACGTTTGAAGTATTTAAAGAGATTCCAAAGATGGAAGGCATATTATTATATTTGGCCAATGTTGGGGGATATAGTGATAAATTCATGTGTACATAATGCATATGATATCATGCAAGGTTATGCAGACTTCCTTATTCATTTTAGTTAGTATCATTAGTTTTATTTTTATTTTTTTGAAGAAAGTAGTAGCATTAGTTTCTACTTGGTATAAATAATGTTTTACTTACACTCTTACAGCTTGCAATATCATCCAAGATAGGGAAAACGATAATAGTCAAGTGCATTTACATGCTTTTTTTCGTGTCACCTTAGGATTAACTATGTTAGTCATAACTTGGGATTGAAGTTGCGTTGTAATAATGTCGAAGATCATTCTAAAATATCTGGACTGTAAAATAGTTTATTTGTCCCATTTTACACATATAATAGTAAAAATCATGAAAGCATTCTTTGAAGACATAAAACATGTGGCTAAAATAACAAGTAGCCAGCCTTGACATCATTAGAGCTCACCTCCCATTTTTCAAGTTAACATCCAAGCCTAGTAAATTGGAATATGAAAGCCGTTTAACAAGATGCATGGTAGAAGGCTTCTTGCATATGACCATCCTCTGCAGTATGAAGCAGCAGCAAAATAATATTATAAACAGATCCGGGAAAATTAAAGTAAAAAAAAAGCCTTGGCAAAGCCAAAATGTCACGTTAAGTAGCAGACCTCCTTCCACCACATCATGTGAGAAAGATCCTTATCATCAAGGGAAGGTTTAAGCTCTTTAAATTTCTTGGTTGCCTTACTGGTTCCTCTCAAGACTTTCGGATCTTTGAAGCAATAAATTTGTTTGAACTGCTGGCTGCTTTTGTGAATAAACACGATTATACCATTTGTACATCGCAAGACATATTAGAAGAACATCAAATATATCTTAAAACGGATGGTAAGAATAACACATGGGGCTTTTGGCTAAAATCAATGCTGCAAATTCTTAATAAAGGGATTGAATCGACATAATACACATAGACTTCAGGTATACGAAAAAATTTCCTATAAATTTACATATTTTCAACAATCAAACATAATTTTCAGTCATACTGCTGCAGATCAAAAAGCGAGCCAACAATACATATGTGGGTCATCCATATTGGTATGACATTGTAAAACAAAATTATTCAACCAATTTGCTCAGCTGTTTCCAAAAGCAGCAGACCTTGATTTGGATGCATGTAATTTGAAAGGTACATC
>JAYMTA010001940.1:0-18113 GCA_036897625.1 Pelargonium cotyledonis | reverse complement strand
GGTATAAAATAAAATTTTGGGTACTAAATTGGGCACAATAAAAGTTTAGGTACTAAATTGAGTACACTAGCAAAGATTGGGTACTAAAAAAACCTTTATCCCCTCTTCTTTCTTTCTCTCTCTATTTTTGTCCCTCTTTCATCTAATTTCCAGCAGCCATAACAAGGGTAAAGACATCCCTAACTTACCCTAAAGGCCTGTGGACTTAGGCCTTTCAAGTAATCAAATAAAAAAGGACCCAGCCCAACAAATCTCCCCTCATTTTTATGAGGAGGTGATTGCCATCCCGACGATCGAATGACACACGTCAAGCTTCTCCCTTGGCACAACCTTCGTAAGCATGTCAGAACTATTTCGATCAGTATGTACCTTCTGGAGCTCTAAAGACTTGGAATTAAGGACATCTTTAATCCAATGGTACCTAATATCAATATGCTTAGATCTTGCATGGAATGTAGAATTCTTACTAAGGTGTATAACACTCTGACTGTCGTAGAACAACACATAGCGATCTTGTTTAAAACCAAGTTCCTTCACATACCTTTTCATCCATAACAACACTTTGCAAGCTTTCGTTGTTGCGATGAACTCTGCTCATGTAGTTGAAAGTGTAACACACTTTTGCAATCTTGATTTCCATGACACAACTCCCCCGTTAAACACAATTAAGTAACCCAATGTGGATTTGCGAGAGTCAACATCTCCTGCCACGCCATATCCGCATTTGTGTAGCCATTAACAAAGGTGTCTTGCAACCAAAAGTAAGCTTCAAATTCAAAGTGCCCTGAAGATATCTCATAATCCATTTCACTGCATTCCAATGCTCTCTACCCTGATTTGACAAATAACGAGTTATTGTACCAACTGCATGAGCTACATCCGATCTTGTACATACCATGACATAAATCAAACTTTCAACAGCTGAAGCATAAGGAACTTTTACCATATCTTCCTTCTCTTGATCACTAGATGGGCATTGCTCAAAACTCTGCTTAAAATGAATGGCTAGAGGAGTGCTAACCACTTTAGCTTTGTCCATATTAAACTTCTCGAGAATTTTCTCAATATACTTCTCCTGAGATAAAGACAACTGTCTTCTTTTCCTGTCTCGAGTTATCCTTATACCAAGGATCTGCTTCACTGGCCCCAAATCCTTCATAGCAAAAGACTTACTCAACTGCTTTTTCAACTCATCAATTCTAGAAGCGTTGTTACCAACAATAAACATATCATCTATATAGAGCAACAAAATAATAAAATCACTATCAGAAAAATTTTGTACAAAGACACAATGATCTGAATTAGTCTTCTTATAGCATTGCTCCCCCATGATGGATTCAAATTTTTTATACTGCCTTGGTGAATGTTTAAACCCATAAAAACTTTTCTTTAGCTTGCATACACAGTCTTCCTTTCCCTTAACCACAAAACCCTCTGGTTGCTCCATATATATCTCCTCTTAAAGCTCACTATTAAGAAACACTATTTTGACATCCATTAGTTCAACCTCCAAGTCAAGACTAGCAGCTACTCTAAGAACAACAAGTATGGATGCCATTTTCACAACTAGAGAGAAAATTTCATCAAAATCAATTCATTTCCTTTTATTGAAGACTTGACAACCAACTTGGCTTTGAATTGGAATATTGAAGTAACATCATCTTACATCAACCTGTAAACCCATTGATTCTTTATGGCTCTCTTGCCCTTAAGGCAACTTCACTAAATCAAGGGTTTGATTTTCATGCAGGGATTTCATCTCTTCATTCACCGCCTCTACCCACTCCTTATTATGCTCTTTTTCTATTGCTTCTTCATAAGTTTTTGGTTCACCTCCATTAGTAACTAACACATAATCAGCAGATGAGTACTTTGAGGAAGGTTGACGGTTTTGACTAGATATTCTAAGTGGAACTGGTGGCGAAACATCAACAGGACCTGCAGGTTCAGATGGTAGATCCTGCTCATCATCATTAGGTGCATGTACATCCATATCCACAACATCACCCTGAGCATCCTGAACTTTATTCTCAATCTGTACTGGAACTCGTGTTGAATGAACAAGATCCAAATCAATCAAATCATCACTATACTGAGGAATTTTCTTTGTCATCTCAATATCCCTTATGGTCTGATCTTCCATGAACACAACATCACGACTCTTGACAAGTTTATTCTGAATTGGATCATATAACATGTAGCCAAACTCATCTTGACCATATCCCAGAAATATCCACTATTTACTTTTCATATCTAGCTTTGACCTCTCATCTTTGGGAATGTACATAAAAGCCTTGCATCCAAAGACACGCAAATGATCATACAAAACATCTTTGTCACTCCAAACCTGGTTCAAAACATCACCACGCAAAGGACAAAAAGGTGTGAGATTTAAATCATGAACTGCACTATTTAAAGTCTCGCCCCAAAATGATCTAGGTAGTCCTGCATGTGAAAGTAAGCATCTGACTCTTTCTGTTTATTCTTTCAGCTAACCTATTTAGTTGATGAGTCTTTGGAGATGTCTTTTGATGTCAAATACCCTGCTCATTACAATATACCTCAAACAGACCGATATGCTATCCTCCATTATCTGTCCAGATACACTTGTGCTTCTTCCCATTTTGTCTTTGAACTTATGCCTGAAACTCTTTGAACACATCCAGCACTTGATCTTTGGCCTTCAATGTATATGCACATATCTTTCTTGAATGATCATCAATGAATGTGACAAAGTACATGGAACCACCAAGTGTCCTAACCTTCATAGGACCACAAACATCTGAATGCACCAAATCAAATACATTGTCTTTCCGAGAAGTGGGTGACTTTTGAATGAAACTCTATTCTGCTTACTTTCCAAACATTGAGAACACTTCTTCAAGTGAATGTTTTGTGTCCTAGGAAACTTCTTCTTCTTAAACAACACACTCACTCCTTTCTCACTTATGTCACCAAGTCTCTTGTGTCATAACTTAGCAGCTTCATCATTTTTCACAATATTAACAAATTTCTTAGAAATCTTCATATGTGTCCAATACAATGATGAATGCTTCCGACCTCTTGCAACCACAAGACAACCTCGAGTCAACTTCCTTCTTCCATCACCGAAGTAGCTGTGGTATCCCTCATTATCAAGTTTGGCAACTAAGATCAAATTCATTCTCATACCGGTAACATGTTTCACATTTTTTAGGAATATCTTCATTCCAATACCATAATCCAAACGAACATCTCTAACACCAATAATACTTGATGATACATTATTACCCATCCGAACAATCCCAAAATCACCAGGGGTATAGGATGCAAATTAATCTATTCTCGATGTAACATTAGAAATGGCACCAGTATCAACTAACCAAACTGTATCACAACTGACAAGATTAAGTAACTCAGACTTAGAGATGAACATGAAATCTTTAGTGGTGACGGTTACTCGATCTTCATTGTCACTATCACCCTTCTTTGCTTTCCCCTTTCTGTTCTCATTCCTCTCTTCCTTTTTCAACTTTGTGCATAATTTCGTCAAATGACCTTTCTATCCACAATGATAGCATTCCATATTTGCATATTTTCTACGAGAACTGCTTCTGTCATTGACTTTATTTCCTGGACCTTTGCTCTAATTCCCCCCTATTCTGTACAACCAGAACATCAAAACCCGATGATGACCCTTGTGACTTTAACTTGATCTCTTCACTGAGAACGTTGCACTTAGCCAAATCCATGGTAATAACACCATCTGGAGCAGAATTAGACAGTGAAGTCTTGAACGTCTCC
This sequence comes from Pelargonium cotyledonis, assembly GCA_036897625.1. Taxonomy (NCBI): domain Eukaryota; kingdom Viridiplantae; phylum Streptophyta; class Magnoliopsida; order Geraniales; family Geraniaceae; genus Pelargonium; species Pelargonium cotyledonis. Next base: position 14,330 of record JAYMTA010001940.1, on the reverse strand, counting down.
CAAGAATCTGGTAATGTCCCAAGAAGCCACAAACACTGTATTTCATCATCAAACTTGATACCCATTCTAGCAAGCTGCTTTATAATCCCTTAGAATGCATTCAAGTGGTTTTTTATAGGACTCCCATCTCGGTACTTTAGATTCATCATCTGCTTAATCAAGAACAATTTGTTGTTTCAAGTTTTCCGAGCATTCAACTCATCAAGCTTGTTCCACAAGGAGCGTGCATGTGTCTCTCCACTAATATGGTTCAAAACGTTATCATCAACTCATTGCCTAATATACCAAAAAACTTGCCGATGCAAAATAGTCCATTGTGAATCTGTCATACCAGCGGGCTTATCAATAGCAAACACAGGTAAATAATAATTTTTCACATAGAGAAGATCTTCCATCTTTCCATTCCATACATGATAATTTAAATCATTCAAATTCACCATTCTACTTGTATTAGCTTCCATTGTTCAAACAAGTCACACAACAACTATCACAACCAATTGCTCTGATACCCCTTTGTTGGGAACGAAACGGTGGAATATCCCAAAACCTTGTATGAACCTAATAGGAAGTAAACAAATAGAGTACAACCAAGCAACCACTATATGCAAAAGTTGTCACCAATAGCATCACATATAAAAGCAAGCAACCAAAAGAACACAAGCAATTTTTACGTGGACAACCAAAAATGGAAAAAAACACAGGACCAGAGTTCAACCCAAAATCTCGACTATAAAAAATAATAGGAATACACAATGTTATCTCTAGATATAACTAGAAGTATACAATCATCATATTCTTGGAATAATCATCAAGCAATATGGGAAACAAGAACAAAGTAGGAGTAGAGAAAATATCACCAAAAAGAGTTGTCTGTCCATAGCCCATTTGACACACTTGCAGTCCTCCGACTAAGATTTCCTCCAGTGAAAAGGTAGATATCGACAAGGTGAAGAATTTTTCAAATATAAGAACAATCAACGGTCTGATCTCCGTGAATGATAGAAACACTGTGGCTGACCTGTGCTGAAAATTCCAGCAGTACCTCTATCTCTTTTTGCTTTCTCTCTCTATTTTTGTCCCTCTCTCATCTGATTTCCAGCAGCCACAACAAGTAGGGGAGGACCCAGGAATGCAAAAATATGGGGTCATTTTTTTTTACGAAAGACAAATTTTGAGTAAAATATACTCACAATTATCATAATGACGTCCAACATATCATTAGTTCCATTAAATCTCACGTAAAATAGTTATCTACTCATCAATCTTCTTGTATTGATATATGCCACAAATCAAACAAACCCAACCATACTAAATTTGAACATCAAAAATGAAATTAAAAAAAAAAAACTATCAAATCTATAATTTAAGTATAAAATTTCAAACATTTTGATGTAAAATATTAGAGTACATAAAATTTGTTTGAGATTGTATAATTACAATGCACGTGACTCGCACAAACATTGAAGTTCAATTAGCACAATTTTATTAATTTTGAATGTGTTGTGATTTTTTTGAACTTAAAAGTGAATATGCTGTGCTTATGTGTGTGAAGCAATGTGTGTTAAAATTGTGCTAAATTGTATTAAACATTTAGTTTAATTAATTTTTATTGTAGTTGATGCGCCTAAATTTTACAAAAGTCTAAACACACTAGTCGAGATATCGTTTCGTTCAGATAGCAACGGATTAGTTCACAGCATCAAGTTCAGAGTGTCAACAGGATCGAAGAGTCAAGACTTGGAGCGTAAGTAAGCTTGAGGTTGGGCTTCCAGATCCATATATGAGAGTGAGAGTTGGTGTTGTTCTTACAAAATGAAGACACCAAAGAACGATAAGACCCGGGGTGAGAGTAAGATCTCTTTCCTAAAAACACTAAAGGAAGCTAAAGAGCTTAGAAAAAGGTCTCAAGAAGATTATCTCAACTTGAGAGCCTAGAGAGAGAAATGAGTCAAGATCTAGGATATGGATGTCTGTAAACGTGTCCAAAGATTAGTATTGGGAATCAAAATAATCGTCCCTCTCTCTTACCTTAGAGGGGTTATTTATAGGCCTTACCAAAGGTGTGCACATGTTGGCATCTGGCGAGGTTAAACTTTTGGGACTACTTGTGGGGCCCATGCCTTGGAGTCATGTCCTCGGGTCCCCAGTCTCAAGGTCCCGGATGTCCAGTCCTTCTGTCCCAGATGTTTTATCCCGATTTCATGGTAGTCGTGGGAAGCGCCCTATCGACGCGCATGTGTCCCGCTCAGGGCGGAGAAGGAGGACATTCACGGGTGAGGTTCAGGCAACCAGCGTTCCTTGGATCTGAGGCCCTAGGGATACATGTGAGGGACTTTAGAGCTCTCGTCTGTGCCCGGGGACTTCGCGAAGGCGCTGATCAACCTGGGACCTCGGGACTAATATATTGGGCCTCGTTCTCAAGTCTGATCTTTGGTTCTTCTAGATTGGTCGGTGGGCGTTGTGGTTGGGCCCATGTCCCTGAGTGCTTCAAACGGAGTCACTTGGTCCTTCAGTGAGTGAGTGCACTGCTTTTCTGGAGGAGCTTTTGACCGTAGCGGACTCTGAGAACTTGGATAAGATCGGGTTCGCTGGTTGTACTATGGCTGTTTTGATGAGGTCACATGACCCGGGTCAAGAATCGATGTTGCAGATATGAGAGAAGTCATATGAGCAGGCTTAGGAGGCGAGCGTACGAATGAGGTCACGTAGAGAGGATTTGATCATGTGTCCGTATCTTTGGGCTGTGCACGCGGGTGTTGCCACGTGGCAGATAAGGCATCCATCCATTTCAAACCATTTACCTTCTTGATCGGTTTTGAATTTTGAATTCACTGACTCTAACCTATTGCATTGTCACCATGGGATTGGTGAGAAGTGAGGCGTACCATGCTCTGAGGCGGAATGGATCGAAGTCTGTCACCAACTCTTGATCTTCCCACCAACCTTTGGTCTTCTTCGTCTATAAAACCATACTCATATTTTTTTCTTACTCTTTACGTTTTCAGAGAGTCCATCGAGAGAAAGATATAAATTTCAATCCTGTTTCTTTGAGAAGGTCCTCATCTTCGTTTCGTCGTCGTTGATGCTTCCACTTTGCTAGGTCTTCATCCTCGCTTCTCGTTAGTCTTGATCAAGAGGTTTATTGGTCGAATCTGGTTCCTATCTTCTTTATTTTGGTTTTCACATTGGCTTTGCTCTTCGCTTTCCCACATTTGGGTTTAAGTTAGGGTTTTCTTGCTGATAACTCGCATTTTGTGCTAGTTATTCGGCCCTAAACCATGACTTAACTAGTGATTTGAGTGCATTTTCGCATTGTTTTGTACCTAATTTTTCTCATTTATGCTTCATATTACATTTGTGCATCACGTTAAAAGCATTGTGAGACTTTTAGACATTTTGTTGTATTTCCATGTGTTTTGCTCAGTATTTAGCTCATTTTTGGCAGATTTTATGCTTGTGGTATATTTCATGATGATTTCAGGTCAAGTAAGTGGAAAGGCGCCGCAGCGCAAGCCCATCATGCCACGGCGCCACATCATCATATCAACACAGCATATTTTAATGAATCAAATGGTGATGTGGCAGAATCGATGTGGCGCCGCAGCGCCAGTGCTCCACGCCTCGGCGCCACTGTCAACTGCTATAAATACCCCAATTTTATTTCATTTCGGGAGATTATGTTTGGTGGAGCCGCCATATCTCATTTTGATCACTTTCTCAGAGAGAAACAAAGGAGGAAAGGCTGAAGACGTTAGAGCTTGAAGATTACACTCTTGGATGCTCGGGTGGAGCGTGACAACATCAATCATCGTCTTTCGTCTCTAGTCCCCTGTTGAGGGTTGTAAGCACAATTTCATTTATGTAGTTGCCTAATATTGGATGTTAATTAATATATATTTGCTGATAAAAAAAATTGATACATATTTCAGATTGTCTATGATTTGGAGATTGTTTCAATATATGAACATGTTTAGTAATTGGGTTAATTTACTTTCCGAACATGATTTGTCTATGAATATGTTGTTTAGCTAGTTGTTGTTGTGTGGTTAGGATGTGATGATAGGTGTTAGAATGTGATTGAAATCAGATATGGGAATGTATGATGAACGTTGAATTAATTTCATGTTTTGCTATTCATAATGCTACCGAACAATTCGACGGGGTTGTTTTGGTTGATCTTAGTAGGAGGCATGTCCCGAGAAGGGTATAGCTCTTACAGATTAGAACATGAGGGGAAATTGGGTTCGTGGCATGAGACCCATTGAACAGTTTTCCACCAATACGGTCATGACGTAGGCCCCTATGACAAGCGGGGTTTGAGTAAACTACTACTTTCACCTTAAGATTTAGTGAATCTGTAATGGGATAGCCAATGAAATTCATTGGCCAGGTTAATTCAACGTCATCATAGTTTTCCATCTCGGGTAATTAATTACAATTTTGACACCGTCAATATCACATTTCAATCAACACTCTCACTCTCTCTTGGTTTTTGAAATTTAAACTTTAGAATTTGTTTTGCAAAATCTTAATCTCATTTCAATCTTTGACTTGACTTAGTCAAAGGTAAAACAATTTCAAAAACTCCAAGATTGGATTTAATTTATTATCTAGTTTAGTTTGACAATTATTAACTAATTAATAATTTTAAACGTCACCGACCAAGTCCCTGTGGATTTGACAACCTGGACTTCACCGTCCTATTATTAAGAGGTCGACTCCGGTATACTTGCTGGACACAAACCAAGTTTTTGGCGCCGTTGTCTGGGACTCGGATATAAGTGATTTTAACGTTATTGTTAGTTAGTTTTTGTTAATTACTGACACTGCTATTAATTTGTAGTTGGTGCAACCTCAGATGGTATCACCAACTCGAGGTAATTTTAGGAGCAGTGTGGACCACTAGTTTGGGGGTCACACGTCCGAAGGGGAGCTGCAAAACCCATTCGAAGCTGCTGTCTACGGACACGGCGCCGTAGAGCCACGCCTTGGTGCCGCGGCGTCACCTGGCACAACTTTTATTGATCCTGTTTAGTAGCATCAATTTTTGTTGTGGCAGCAGCAACAAGAGGCTGAGCAAAACCAGTTAGCTCGACATTTGCAAGATTAGCAAGAGCATCAGAGGATCGCTGCTATTCGTGGCATTTGGGATATGCTAAGTTTCTTTGCCGAGCGCGTATATGGGGAATGGACTCCTAGAATGTCTCAGCAGGTGGGAAACTTTGAACTAACACCAGTGATTATCACAGTTGTGGGCACCATTTGTAAGTTTGGAGGCAAACCAGGAGATGACCCGATGGGCCATCTAAAGAGGTATACCACATTGAGTGGTAAAGCCATATATTGGTATCATTCTCTTCCGTTGGATTCCGTTCCCACATGGAAAGTGTTAGTGCATAAATTCATTGATCAAAACTTCACCTGGGAGGATAGGAAGAAATTGATATCAACAATTACCGACTTCAGACAAGTCAAAGGTGAATCTCTTCACGAGGCTTGGGAGAGATTCAAAGGGTTACTTGAAGGGTGTCCTCATCATTGCATCTCTGCCAATGATCAAACCAAAGCGTTCTATTATGGTTTGAATCCTGAGTGTCAAGACACCCTTAACTCTTCAGGGGGTGGATCACTTTTGATGTGGGTGTCAGACCGCGTTATGACTATCCTTGAGAGAGTTGCCCGTAACAAAGTGAGTGTTGGCAGTAGTAGGAAGCAGAGTGCTGAGGTGCCTGAGGCAATAAAGGCTATCCAAGGTCAGCTAGATGTGATCTTCAAAAATCAGAAAAGGCTACTACAACCTAGAAGTAGCCCCAACTCGGTTCAGAATTTGCCTCAGGGGAGCCACCATTGAACACCTTTTCATTGGACACAATGATGAAGGCGTTCATCAGAAGTGTGGAGCAAAACATGCATCATGGAGAAGAAGACATGGGAAAGCTTCAGATAGAGCAGCTGAGCCTGGCAGAGAGGGTGAACACGCTAGAGCAAGACCTTAAGGAGATCAGTATCAGGTCAGGGAAGACTTTGCAAGAGCCCGTGAGGAAGACGCCTACAGATGCGAGAGAGAATGAGCAATACTCGGCACTTTAGGCCAGTATTGGAAGAAATCTGTAGCACCAAAGAACGTTGTCGAGGAGAAAAGGTAAGAGCCTGAGCATTTACGTACTCCTCCTCCTTACCCCCAAAGATTCAACAAGGCCAGGGACGACAAGCAGTTTCAAAAGTTCTTAGAGATTCTCAATGGGTTGAATATCAATGTTCCCCTTGTGAACACTGTTGAGCAAATGCCTATCTACCAAAATTTCCTAAAAGATATCCTGTCCAAGAAAAGAAGGGTAGATGAGGTACATGTTGTGCAGCTCAATAGCAAGTATAGTGCTATCCTACAGAGCACAACTCTAACAAAGCTGAAAGACCCGAGTAGTTTCACTATCCCTTGTGTAATTGGAGAGAAGTAAGAAGAATTGAGGGCCCTTTTCAATTTAGGGGCCAATGTAAATCTTGTGCCTCTTTCCATGTTCAAAGGTATGGGTCTTCATGATTTTAAAAGGACAGATGTGTCCTTACATTTAGCTCATAGATCAGTAGTCTACCCATCTGGGGTAGCACATGATGTTTTGGTCAAAATAGGAAAGTTTATTTTCCCGGCTGACTTCATAGTCTTGGACTTTGAAGTTAACCCCAAAGTACCTCTCATCTTGGGAAAGCCATTTTTGACCACTGCGAACACTGTGATTAATGTGAAAAATGGGGAACTAAGTATGTCTGTTGGTTAGGAGACAATGAAATTCAACATTTTTGAATCAATGGGACACCCCAACGATGGAGTAAAAGACTCTTTTGGAGTAATAGCAATCACAGTGAGGGATTCCTAGGAAATGGTCTGTTTGTTAGATAAGGACCCCCTCAATGGAATCCTGCAAGGAATGACTAAATTTTTGGATACTGAGGATAATAAAACCGACTTGGATGAGCTCTTTGGAATGGTATATGCCTTGGAGCCTCTAGAGGCTTGCAAGTTTGAGATCTTAGAGAGATCAGAAAAGAAGGTAGTTTTGAAGCCGTCAGAGGAAGAAAATTCAGCCTTGGATCTAAAGCCTTTGCATGATCACTTAAGGTATCAGTTTCTTGGTCCCAATGAGAGTCTTTTAGTGATAATGTTAGCAAAGCAGGAAGACGAGCAATGAGGGAAGCTGCTCGAGGTGTTGAGGGATCACAAGGTTATCGGTTGGAAGATATTCGATATTCAAGGAATTGACCCCTCCTTTTGCATGCAAAAGATCATACTTGAGGAGTCAAAAAGTTTGATCGAATACTAGAAGCGACTAAACTCAATGATGAAGGAGTTAGTCAAGAAGGAAGTCTTGAAGTGGTTGGACACTAGCATTATATACCCTATCTTTGATAGCAAATGGGTAAGCCTCGTCCACTGTGTACCCAAGAAGGGGGGAATAACGATTGTCACCAATGAGAAAAATGAACTCATTCCCACCCGCACATTCACAGAATAGAGGATTTGTATGGATTACTACCGCCTAAACACTGCAACGAGAAAAGATCATTTCCCGTTGCCATTCATTGATTAGATGTTAGACAAGCTGGTAGGGAAGCCATACTACTACTTCTTGGATTGATACAATAACTATAACCAAATAGCCATAACTCTGGAAGATCAACATAAGACCGCATTTCCATGTCCCTATGGCACTTTTGCCTTTAAGAGGATGCCTTTTGGTTTGTGCAATGCGCCAATTACTTTTCAGCGGTGCATAATGGCTATTTTCACCGACATGGTAGAAGACATAGTCGAGATCTTCATGGATGACTTCTCAGTCATCAGTGACTCTTTTGATTCATGTTTGGGCAACCTGAAGATGGTGCTCAAGAGGTGTGAGGAAACTAACTTTGTCCTCAATTGGGAGAAATGTCATTTTATGTTCGAGGAAGGTATAGTCTTAGGATATAGAGTGTCTGTAGTGGGGCTCGAATTCGACCGATCAAAGATAGAAGCCATTGAGAAGCTTCCTTCTCCTATCTCTGTTAAAGGAGTGAGAAGTTTTCTAGGCCACGCCAGTTTCTACCGGCGGTTCATCAAAGACTTCTCCAAAATTGCCAAACCCTTGTGCAATCTTTTGGAGAAAGATGCAAAGTTTGACATGAACACACATTGTTTAGCTACTCTCAAAGAGCTAAGAGCTCATTTGGTGGAGGCGCCCATAATTTTGCCTCTTAATTGGCTCTACCATTTGAGCTGATGTGTGATGCGAGTGAAACTGTCATAGGTGTTATGCTGGGCCAGTGTAAGAATAAGCTTTTTCATGCTATATACTATGCCAACAAGACCTTGGCAGGGCCGCAGTTGAATTGCACAGTCACTCATAAGGAACTCCTTGCAGTTATATACGCTTTTGACAAGTTCAAATGCTATCTAATTGAGACAAAGGTGATTATCTTCATAGATCACTCTGCATTGAGATTCTTTTTCGCAAATAAGGATGCCAAACTGAAGTTGATCCGCTGGATCCTCTTTCTATGAGAGTTTGACATTGAGATAGTAGATCGCAAGGGGACCTAGAATCAAATGGCTGATCACTTGTCTAGATAGGAAAATAGGGGTCCCGCGTCGAAGATAGTGCCATCCAAGAAACGTTCCCTGGTGAGCAATTGTTTGCTATTTAGCAAGATGGGAAGGCACCATGGTTTATAGATATTGCAAACTTCTGCGCCAGTAGGGAAATGTCCTATCACCTGACGTACCCACAGAAGAAGGTTCTACCAGCAATCGAAAAACTACTTTTGGGAGAACCCTTATATTTTAAAATGGTGCCCAGATAATGTGATCCAAAAATGTGTTCCAGAAGAAAAACAGACTGAGATTCTGAGCAAGTGTCATTGTGGTCCCTATGGGGGCCACCACATTAGAAGATAGACTGTTGAGAAGGTCACACAATCGAGTTTTTGGTGGCCCACTCTATTCAAGGATTCATATTGGTATGTCATGCAATATGATGTTTGTCAAAAATCTAGCAACATCAATTGGCAATATGAGTTGCCTCAAACTGGGATCCTTGAGTTAGAAGTATTTGATTGTTAGGGAATAGACTTCATTGGTCCGTTTCCCAAAAAAAATGGCAAAGAGTACATCCTACTAGATGTGGACTATGTGTCCAAATGGGTGGAAGCAGTAATAAAACAACATGCAGATGCTAATACCGTGGTTAAATTCTTGAATTCCAACATGATTACACGGTTTGAAAGCCCTAGAGCTATTATTAGCTACAGGGGTAATCACTTCAAGAATAGGAATTTTTGGGCTATATGCAAGAAATTTGCCATCATTCATAAAATATCCTTGGCATACTACCCACAAACCATTGGTCAGGCAGAAGTGTCTAACAGAGAAATCAAACAGATCCTGGAAAAGATTGTTAAACCTTCCAAGAAAGATTGGCCTGATCGGTTAGAGGATGCACTTTGGGCTTATCAGATAGCTTATAAGACTCCCATTGGGACATCTCCATATACGCTTGTCTATGTTAAGGCCTGTCATTTGCCGTTGGAGCAAGAACACAAGGCCTATTGGGCAGTGAAGAAATTTAACTGGAACATGAAGGCAGAGGGTGATAAAAGGAAGGTTCAGCTTCTGGAGCTAGAAGAATTTAGGAATGAGCCATCTGAAAATGCCAAGCTCTACAAAGAAAAGACCAAAAAGTGGCATGACCGCCGCCCCATTCCTTGGGTAATTGAACCCGGTCAATGGGTGCTGCTGTATAAGTCCCGACTAAGGCTTTTCCCCGGAAAGCTAAAGTCGAGGTGGTCTGGTACATATTTAGTTTTATTTTTTTTCTGAATATGGTTTTGTTGAGATTCGAAACCCTAAAAGACCCAGTGAGCCATTCAAAGTGAATCGGAGCAAACTCAAACCTTACTTTGGCATGGTCCCAGACCCGAAAATGGATAAGGACAAAGAGATGACCACTTTGGAATATCCAGTCAATGATGATTGAGGAGGTATAGTTCTTTTCTTATCCCCAAAAGGGGGCCTTCATCGGGCAAACAATGGTAAACAAATGCGCTTCTGGGAGGCAACCCATATTTCGACTCCCTTTCATCATCAATTCCTCATTTTTATAACTTGTACATTTTACATAGGAATGGGTGATGGGAGGGGTCGATTGTATGTTTGTACAGGTACCAAAGGAAGAAAAAGCAACCAAAAATTGCATGCAGTGGATGCCGCAGTGCCCTAAACCTCAAAGAGCAACAAAAATTGGATTCAGTTGATGCCGTATTGTCCAAAGCTGGCGCCGTAGTGCCCAGGAAAGTCAACATTTCATTAATAGGGCAAGAACATGTAACGCCGCAGCATGGGGAGCAGCGCTCTGAAGTTCAGAGGGCATGAAACGCTGACGTCGTAGCGCCCAAAGCTAGCGCTGTAGCGCGACGATGGTTTAACACTTTTTGGTGCTAAAAATTAGGCCTAGTTTGGGGATTTTAGCCTAAATCTCCAAAATCTCATATCTGAACCTCACTCTTCATCTCTTTCACAAATTCTCTCATCTCAACCTCTATTTTGGAAGCTTGGAGAAGCCAAAGGAGAGACCCCATTGCCGCCGCCGCTGCTCTTCCGACACCGCCGCTGCTCTTCTAACGTCGCCGCTGCCATGACTGCATCAACGCCGCCGCTGTCCTTATCATCTCCACCTTTTCCAAGTAGCTTTTCTTCCCCTCTCTTGCTTGGTCTGAGTTGTTGGTAGTTTAGGGTAGTTTTAAGCTTTTTTTTTTCTCTTCTCCAAAGTTGAAATGGCTCCTAACAAGAAGCGTGCAAAGACCACGATGACAAGCACCTTTCACCATCCAGGTACTCGTTGCAGCCACTGCTAATGCTGCAATAGCGGAAGAGATGAGGGATCCTACTCCTCCACTACCACCACATGTGGAGCCGGAGTACGATGTTGCACGCTTTGTGTCTTTATAGGCATAATGCCTATTCGAACGACTTATTCTTGTGAACTCGACTCGAGAAAGGGGGTTTGAGCCCGGCTATGTGTGCTACACTAATTTTAAGCCTACCATTGCTATCTTAGCATGTGGTGAATTCGTAAACCATCCACTACATGCAGGCAACCACATGGCGGCTTTGTAGGGGGGATGGTCGGCTTGGGGGCAACGCCGTCTTTCAGCATGGCGGCTTTGACATTATGGGAGGGGTAGATGACATTCACTCTTTAGTTCTTACCCTTAGCCTTCTCAACTTGGTGCTCCCACACTCTTATTAGGTTGGCTCAGAGGACAACAATCCCATAGTTATTGGGGAACTTCACTCTTTGATGGTTACCACTTAGAACCATTTCAAATTTATCAATGAGAGGTCGACCGAATGTGGCATTATGGTCCGAGGGTATGTCAATCATCATGAAATCACATGGGGGAGTTCTATTCTTAGGTGATTAGCCTAAGATAATAGAGAGGGTGACGGTCCCTTTGACCGTAGTCACATCATCGTTGAAGCCCATGAGGACCCCCTCGAACTCCTTAAAGGAGCTGGGCTTCAACCCCAGCTTGCGAAAAACGTCCCAATAGAGGATGTTCACTTAACTCCCGTTGTCAATGAACATTCTTTTTACATTTGGCCCAACAATGGCGGCTTTGATTATGAGGGGCTTCCTCCTCATCTCCTTGGGAGCCAGCTCCTTCTCCTAGAAGATAATGGTTTTATCCGAGTTCCCTTGGTCGGATTTGGGAAGGGGAACGGACAGAGCATCCTCCATCCATCTTAAGGCACATATCCTAACCTTGACGAGGGTGATGGAGACTTGCTGAAGAGGATCCCGCCTCTCAATGATCATGTTGATAGTTTGGGTGTCCTTTAAGCAGCGATCCACCCTACTCATTGTCCCGGAGCCCCCAGCTTGATCATTTCTTCCTCTGCCTCTCTTCTAGCCTTGTCATCCCCAGTGAGAAAGTTGTCGAGTTTCCCCGAGGATGAAACAATCGTTGATGTCGTGCCCATAGCATCGGTGGAGGCACCGGAGAACGCTTGTTTTTCCCCCGGTGGTTGTTATTGTTGGATAGGCCAGCGGTCAGAGGGGCTTGAGCGTTCTGCTCCAAAATGCCCTCTACCCTAATGTGCCAATGAGAGATGATGAGCATTTTCTCCCATGTGGCTGGAGTGGAGTTGGCGAAGGCAATCTGTACGTGCTTGGACTTGACCTCTGCTTGGAAGATAGTCATAATGGTGTTCGGTCCTTGTACTCGTAGATCGCTTTCTAGAAGCGATCCACATAGTCTGTCAATCTCTTGCCATCCTTCTGCTTTATCCCTATGAGGTAGAATTTTGGCTTGAGGATCTGGTCAGAGAAGGCGAAGCATTCTAGGAACCTCTCCCAGAAAGTCATCTAAGAGGGAAGGGAGCCATTAGGGAGGTTCCGATACCAAGCTTGGGCTTGTCCGGTGAGTGTAGAGGCAAATGTGCGGCAGAGAACAGCGTCACAGTTTGTTTGTTGAGCCATCGCGAGCTTGAAGGTGGGGATTTAGTCCACCGCGATGGTTAATCCATCGTATTTTATATCCCTTAACGAGATATGAATTCTTTGGTCCAGAAGGATGGCTCGCAAGGCAAGGCTGATCGGGTCACTTTCTAAGGAGGGACTCGATTTGGCCGCTGGAACCGAGGAAGAGGCAACCTGGTTGCGGAGGAGCTACATGTCTTCCTGCAGTTGTTGGATCAAGAGACATTCGTCCCAAGAGTTGGGGGAAGCGGAAAAGGAGGAACTGTTGTTTCCCGCGCTGCATTTGGGCAAATAGAGCGTGCCCTATTTCCATCTCCTCTCCTCACCCGAGGTGATTCGATGGTGGTTGTTCGAGTGTATGAGGCAATTTCCCGACGGCTTGGTTCATTAGCTTGTGTCTTGGCCGCCTCAGGCTCCCCCTAACCTTCTTTTCTTTTGATTCCACCCGTCGGCAGGGTGGCGGGTCTTCTGGGGCCTATGCATCCGCTTATCACAGACATTGACCAATAGGGCCCCTAAGTGCCGAGGCAGGAACAAATTTCTCCTCGCCCTTGGGAGTCGAGAAGAACACCATGCACTTGGATATCACGATGATTGGAGTGGGCCTGCTGCGCTTGACCACACGAGTTTAGGATCCTTCCCCATTGGGCACGCGATTGATGCGGGGTAGGGATCTTTCTCCCCTCGGCTGCCTGACTTTCAGAGGTGGAGGGTTGATAGGTGGATCTCTGGCAATGCTGGCTGCCGATACTGCTGGGGCAGGGGTCCTCTAGGTTGCTAGGGCCCTTAAGAGGGTGCCCATCTGAGCAGTAAAGTTTCACATCATCGTCTGCTTCCCCGTAAGGAGGGGATCATCATCAACATGAACCGGAGTGTCATGTGGGCCTGGAAGAGGAATCAGATCTCTAGGCTCTCGGGAATGGGTCATCTAGGCTTGTGCCGCTTGTGAAGCGTGAATGTTCCCTCTAAGATCTGAGATTCGCTATTTCTCCCTCTATAATTGCTCTCAGGTTGCGTTGACCTAAGGAGGTATGTCTATCGCTTGGGACGGTGTGTCTATAACATGGCTAGTGTTAGGCCTTGAGGTGTTCTTCCTCTGGGGTGTCATGATCTCGATGCTTCGGTTGTCGGACAGTGAGGAAACACTGGCTTTCAAGACGTTTCCCAGTAATGGGACCCAAAAACTGATGCACCTAAATTTTACAAAAGTCTAAACGCACTAGTCGAGATATTGTTTTGTCCAGATAGCAACAAAAGAGTTCACGACGTCAAGTTTAAAGTGTCAACGGAGTCGAAGAGTCAATACTTGGAGCTCAAGTAAGCTTGAGGTTGGGCTTCCAGATCTAGATCAGAGAGTAAAACTTGGTGTTGCTCTTGCAATACGAACACACCAAAGACCGATGAGACCCCGAGTGATTTCAGGGCACCGCCTCAGGTGCGAGAGTAAGATCTTTTGCCGAAAAACACCGAAGGAAGCTAAAGAGCTTAGAGAAAGGTCTCAAGAAGATTATCTCGACTTGAGAGCTTAGAAAGAGAAATGAGTCAAGATCTAGGATATGGTTGTCCCTAAACGTGTCCAAAGATTAGGATTGGGAATCAAAATAACCGTCCCTCTCTCTTATCTGAGAGGGGGTATTTATAGGCTTTACCAAAGGTGTGCACGTATCGCCATCTGGCGAGGTTAAACTTTTGGGACCATTTGTGTGACCCATGCCTTAGAGTCATGTCCCCGGGTCCCCACTAGGGGTGTTACCGGGCGGGTTAACCGCCTGTTAGTGGAAAAAATTCACCGTCCTGCTTAAGGCGGTATATGAATTT
>JAYMTA010001939.1:0-18121 GCA_036897625.1 Pelargonium cotyledonis | reverse complement strand
TAACGGTAATATGGACGGAACTTGACTGTAGGACCATTTGAGTTCACTTTTTGATACTACAGGGACTAATACGGTCCATTTTAAAGTTGAGGGACCATTTTGGTCCATTAATGATAGTACAAGAACAACTAGAGTAATTAATCCTTTTTATTATTATTTATAAATAAAAAAAAGTAGAGTCAACCATTCAGAATTCAGAACATGTTTATCTTACGAGTTTTAGTTGAATAACAACTTAAATCAAAATTCGACATGTAAATAGCACAAGTTGTAATCAACAAGAATGAAAATTATGACAACTTGAATAGCATAATTAATTAATTATAATATTGTTGATTACATCATAAGTTTCTCGAATTGAACATGGATGATCTACTTTTAACCCGTCAAGCGAACTCAACAAAATTGTTAATGACGACACGTTCTCTAAATTGTTTTAAACCATACAAATGTTAGATTTTGAAAAGTAAAATCTACAATAGCAAAAAAGAAAAGAAAAACTCAACAAAACTTGTCTTCAACTCTATTCAAAACCTAAGAACAGAACAAAATTCATCTACCAATTTCTCACACTTCTCTATTTTACCAAAATTTAGTTATTTCAACTACATCAATGATCTTCGGTTCGGCCAAGACTCTCCGGTTTAAGGCCACTCGAGATTTGACTTTGATCGTTATGGAGTTGTACCAATATCAAACCCCAGGCGGGCGATTCTCTAACTTCTCTGCTTTTTTCTTGCAAAATCAGCATTATGACCGTGATTCTTCCTCTTTTTAAACTTCTCGTTCCCTACGAACTTTTCTGCTTTTTCTTGGGGATGCTTAGAACTCGATATCCCCAATTGATCGTCAATTTCTTTCCTCATTTTTTTCAGATCTTGCGGGTTTGAGGTGAGCTTGGAACTATCAGCAAGAAACGAGTCGTCTTTGAATGATTTGGTTTCATTAGAGCCCGAGCCAAATGTTGCATAGAAATCTTTGAAAGTAGATTCTTTTGATGCTTGTCTCGACCTCCATTGATCAGGTCGAGCATCAAAACTGCACAATGGAGCAAAAACAAAAGCATTCGGGAAACGAATATTACGCAACGAACAGAGGGAAACTCTAAAATTATTAATGTGCCAAACCCTAACCGAACTCTAGCATTGTTATTTTCAAGAAGGCCACAAATATACCTTATGAGCAATTTAAGAAGCTACAAACTAATACCACTGTTTCTAAATAAGTGTCAATTTACGATTTAAACAAAAAAAAATGCATGTGACTTTACAATAGTACCCTTTCATCATTTTTAAGTACAGTAGTTATCATACTAGTAATTTAAAGAGACTAGCCGTAATTTATGAGTACACACATGCAAATAAGGTTATTTAAGTCATTTTACATAATTTCTTAATTTGTCCGAAAAATTCTAAAATGACATTTATTTTGATAAGGAGATAGTAGTGGATAATCAAAAGAAAGCTTACCTGTCAACGTCTAGTTTCCTTAAGAGATAAGGGCCTTGCTTCGTCTTGGAGAGCTCGGGTCGCACAGCTAACAACTCCGATACTATGGTTTCTCTTACTGAGAGATTACAAACATTGAAGCACTTCTCGACAGTGAAAGAACCCGACGATTGCATAGAGAGCGCTCCGAAATGTCCTCGAAGCCTTCAGAGTCGTCGTCAACAGAAAACGGGTAAGGAGCAAATTGGAACAATGAATATTCATTTTGCCAGCTTTGGCAGAACTCTATACTGGGTAGAGCTGGCAATTTTGGACCCGCACTTGATCCGCATTTTTGCGAGTTCGAGTACATAGCTCTGAGACATGTTGGGCAACCGCCCTTTTCCATGCCAAACCTGAAATCTGACCCGTACTGAGCCCGCGACTAGGCAGATCAAATCAAACCCGGCCTGAAATCCAAATTGCCAGCACTAATCTCGATGGGTACAACAATAACAAATAAGCTTAAAGCTTTTCTATGGCAATTGGAAAACCCAAAACTCCGATCTGCCTAGTTGCGGGATTAGTACGGGTCAGATTTCAGGTTAGGTTTATAGTTATTTCCAACATGAACCCAACCCGTAATCCAAATTACCAAAACTATCACCGAGGGATTCAACAAGAACAAATAAGAATTTCTTAAGGATACATACCGTGCAACAAGCTTTCGCTTCTGTTTTGCAGCCGTATTTGAAGCTAGAAATGCTTCAATTACACGCGCTCCCGCTGCATTTTTTGCTGCTTCAAGGACCTGATCGGTTTCCAAGCTTGTTATACTCGAAACAAAAGGCTGTATGTATTCCTGCAAAAAAAAAAATGCACGATCACGCAAATTAATACAAGTAACAAAAGTGATAAAAGAAACAAACAGCAAAGTAACATAAATGCAAGAAACACAACATACACTTCGATATCTAAAAACTGCCTGCAGAATCAGAGAACCCATAACATGCATCCTAGCACCACTGGGCCAATTGCAACTGGGCTTATCTTCACAGAAGAAGTAGCTTTCAAGAAATAATAAACGAGGAACAATAAATTTTGGAGATTCATCTGCCGAACGCACTGCAGCAGCAAGGGCCTGAGAGCACTGCCATACAAGTAATTGTAGCATAACCATATTAGAATGGAGAACATAGTCAACATAGAGATAAGGTCTAGTTAGAACTGGCAATATAGAACAAAGTCCCCCGAAATACGACCCATATTTATGCAGGAATACATCGCATAAAATAGACCTGATTAACTTTTAGGTCGGGTAATCTGTATTTTTATATAAACCCGAAATCCGGCACCTGCAACGCTTGCGGATCAGGGTCGGGTTAAGCATTTTCAACCATAACCCGAAACTCGAATTGCCAGCTCTAGGTTTAATGTGAGGTTAATTTCATCAAGTGATCTTATTTATAACGAACTCCATCCGATCAGTTGTACGATTTTTTTGTAAAATTACTTCAAGTTTATAATGAAATAGAAAAATAAAGAGAAAATAAGGAATTGACTCATAACCTTATTTTCTAGGATTTGAAGTCTTTGAGTGGTGGCAATAAGAGATGCGATAACTCCTGACCTTCCCATTTCAAGAAGATCCTTAAACTTTGAACCGAGTTCTTCCCATATCAACTCCATCTAAAGAACAATTCGAGGAAAAATGCATCAGAAACCTCATGCAATTATTCCATAACTATCTGAGGCATATAAGAATCATAAGATAGATAGAAATAGTAAAACATCAATCAAAGGTAAAATATAACAAAACATACTTGTTCTTGGGATCTTGTATGAGAAACTAATGCTTGAATGACAAAGCTCCCACAATGGTCAGAAGCAATCTTGAATAGAGAATCCTTGAAAATTTTAGTAAAAATCTCACCGTACAAGCTTTCAGGAGCCACCTCTAAAATGACCTTCAAAATTAGGGGGGAAACAAACAAGTAAACCAAAGTTTAGCAACAAAAGGATATGATGAATGTGTGAACATTAAATCCGTAAAATACGTTCCAAATCTGAAAACAATTTAACCACAAACATACATGAACTAAGGAAACTATGCTGAGAAAAGCACAAGTTATGAACCCCATTGGAAGATACTGACCTCCATCAAATGACTATATGCAGTTTCTTTCATCGAATTTATGATACCCCGTGCTGCATTCGTTTCTAAGTTGATTCCTTCCTCTGTACTTTTGTTGTTGCAGCCAAGGAGGATGGGAATTGTCTGCAGCAACTCTTGATCATGTCCCTTCAATGCCTTTAGCGCTGTCTGCGACAGATAAAAACTTGTCGGTCATTTTATAATATTTTGGCAAGGCCTTGATTCTATTCAAACAACATCCAAATGAGTATCTAAGAAATTTCTAAGCACAACAAAATATAATTGACATTTGAGTAAAAAAATCAAAAGAACAAAGACTGATGCAGGAGATGGGCACCATCTGGCTTCGACAAAGATGTCAACAGATTGGGCAGACATTCTTCCATCAACCCATGTTTTTGCATTCTATGCTCGCTTGAGGTGCGTTTGGTCATTTTTTTTCATAAACATTTGGAAATTCAGGTTTGGGTTATTTTCAGCTAGAGCTTGGGCTGGGAGTAATAAATAGCAGCAGCACAACTTCTAGTGTTTTTTAGCTTATGTTTGTTGAATTTTAGAGAAAAATCTACAGTCGCTCAATCACTCATGTTCCTCGGCAGTCATTTCTAACAAGAGTTACATAACCTATTGTTAGTGCCACACCATTATTTGATCTGTAACTGGATACTTGACCTATCAGAAATCCCATTTCTTATGTTCTCAAATCGAGAAATGCTTGTTTCTAATCTATGTACGAAGGCAAATTCTCAAGGTTCATCTCAATTATGTTAGTCAATGCAATAGAATAATGGCGAGTGAAAATTTGAGAACGTGCCTGCAAAACCAAGGTTCCAAACTGATCAACTTGGACAGCCTTCATGTCTTTTCTAGAGCATTTGAACATACCGGATACAAGGAACTTGAGAACATCCGGAAAGCCCTGTTGAAGATTTTGTGAACCATTTTCATCTGACCAGGATGCCTTGAAATTCAATCGCTCTGCTAGAGTTGCTGATGACTTTGTTCCATGAAACTCGGGAGAATCTATTGGCACTCCTTTACAAAGACAAAGAAGACTTCGAAGAACATGAGACCCTTGGCAATTACACATCAAATCAACAGGATTAACAACAATGACCTGAAAAGGAACATAGCATATTAGAGGAGAAAACAGAAGTGTAATATCAACTCATATCCTAATGTTTAATCAAATTATATTTGAAAAAGGGCCATATAATTAGCAATGTGATTGGACAGTAACGTTCAATCTCCATTCTTGATTTAAAATGATAAACACCAATACAATAAGAAGTGCATATATTATTAAGAAAAATAACTTGATACCTTGCACATCATATTCAAAGTTTCTTCGATGAGAGCATACACCTCTCCATCCTCCATATGCATAGATAATGACTTGAGAGCTGTTTCGGCTACATGAGAACCGGATCTATCCATGGCAATAGAAGGAAACGCACTTGCACAGCTTTGCAAGAAAGCACAAAGGTGTTCGATATCACAACCCTCGAGGAGTGTCTGCAAAGTGTGACTTAATATATAATCAGTTGCAACTTCCAACTCCTTCCCCCTAGTTTCTTCAAGAGCATTACCACAGATAACCAATCGTTCCTCCACCTCAACCCCATTACTTTCAAATAGATTCGCAATCTCTAACAAGTATTTCGACGTTTCAGGATCAACCTGTTGCCTACAAAGATTACCCGACATGCTTATAACGGCCATTGATTAACAAACACAATAAAACAACATAAATTCATGAAAACAAAAGCAAAATAACTACAATGAGATAAAACCATTATACCTCACATATGATGTTTCTGATTCCGAAACATTATGTTGCTTGGAAAATTTCTGGGACTTCGAATTTCCTTCAGCCCCACGGCCGGTTTTATTCTTGTTAGAATCATCCCCATCAAAGCCGGAACTCTCTTTCCGAGGCTTTCTGCCCATACCCTTTTTCCCTCTACCCAGCTTATTCGATTTCTCTGCTTCACCACCCATCATACAATCTTCCACCAGATTACTAGTTTTGGGTCTTCTCAAAGGCAACACTTTTGAGCCTACAGCAACCATTAGAACAGGTACAACAAAGCTTCCCTACTCAACACCTATTGTTTCATAATTATCAGAACAAATCAGTAACAGATATAAGAAACTGAAACAACAAGCTAATGCCTAAATGCAACAATCAATCAAACCACTGGAAATCAGCAATATAATGATGTTTTGAGACAACAACAATCATAAGCATCAGTGCAAACAAACCTTCACTACTCAAAGGTAATATTTTTGAGCAAATAGCAAACATAAGCACAAGTACAAACAAACCCACCTACTCAACACCTATGGTTTCATAATTATCAGAACAAAACAATAAACAAATAAAAGAAACTGCACAAACCCAACAACAAGCTAATGCCTAAGTTAACGTAGTAATCAACCAAACTAATGAAAATAAGCAATATCAATGTTTTTTTTTATAGCCTTACACTGAAATTTGAACGTAACTGCTTGAACCCATTAAAACCAGCTGCGGTTAATATAAAATTATAGTCTCTAAACACAAAAAGCTTCAATCTTTACAAGTGCAGTTTGTGTTAAACCCCTAACTGATAGAAACTGAAGGTGTATCGAGACAACAATCCCTCATAGAAACGTTGAATTGAAGAAAATAACAAAGAACAAAACAAACCTCAAATCAGGGCAAGATGAGAAGGTGAGCACAACTTTCCGGAGAGAGAAGAAGCTGCCGGAGAGCCGCCGGCAATTTGCCAACGCAAGGTTTGCTGCCGCCAAGAGACTGAAGGGAGAGGTGAATGGGTTTGTGTCAATTACGTAATTAGGTAAGTGATTGATCTATAAGTAATTATGAGAGAAAGACAATGGCATATATGTCTTTTTGCTCTCAAAATGGCTGGAAAAGTCCGACCGGTCCTTCGTTTCGGATCCGGGTCTGACCCGGTGAAAGGGAGAGTATATAGAAGAATGAGAGTAAAGCTTGGGTCTGTGATACTTTCTCAGCAACTTGATAGAAGATTCCATTTTTAGCTCTCATGTAGCAGATTCTAGTGGTATTGAGTTTCTGGGTTTGTTAATTTTTGTGTTTATGTGATGTCCAGGGACTCAAGTTTTGAGCTTTGAGTGTGAAGCTACTGGGTCTCTGGAATTGTTTCAATTTTAGCTCTGTGGTAGCAGAATCTAATGGTTTTGAGCTTCTGGGTCTGTCATCTTTTGTGATTATGTGAGGTCTGAGGACTCAAGTTTTGAGCTTTTGAGTGTGAAGTTACTGGTTATCTGAAATGGTTTCAATTTTAGCTCTGTGGTAGAAGAATCTAGTGGTTTTGAGCTTCTGGGTCTGTCATCTTTTGTGATTATGTGAGGTCTGAGGACTCAAGTTTTGAGCTTTTAAGTGTGAAGTTACTGGCTATCTGAAATGGTTTCAATTTTAGCTCTGTGGTAGTAGAATCTAGTGGTTTTGAGCTTCTGGGTCTGTCATTTTTTGTGGTCATGTGAGGTCTGACCAATCAAGTTTTGTGCTTTGTGTGTGAAGTTTACTGGGTTTCAGATAGCAGATTGTTGTTTAGTTAGAGATTATGTATCTGTTAAAATCTGCATCTGATTTGAAATCATTTTAGATTACTGATTGGGATTGTAAGATATTGCTAAATATTTGTGTTAGCAAAGCACAAAATATAAGCAATTGGTACAATGAGAAGCCACAAAACTATACACGATCGGTATAAGATGATAATTGGTAAGGCTACTGCAAAAATTCACGAACAGTCGTAGAAATTACAAAGAACATGAAGGTTGTATTGAGATTTTGCAGTCACTAATCTCTTACAATGTATCTTATGAGGTCACATAGATATAGCAACTACAATAGCTACAACAAATGACCAGATTATTTACTGAAATGGTAGTGTGTACTGAGAAAATCCTTGTACTTGTAGAAGTAGGATATGGAATTTAGCAAGCATTAGTCTTGAATTCCACTTTGCGGTCTAGTATGTTGTGCAGTATCCCCAGAGTCTTCTGTTGATTATTGCCAATAATAGTTAAGTCATCTGTCTCGTTTTTTTCAGCAAATCCCAGGCACACCTGAGATTCACTCTCTGTCCAAATCACCCCGGACCAGTGCAAATCTATGTTCACATCATTTTCAAAATGCAGCATCATCTTTGGTATTATCTTATCTTTTGGATAACCATCAAGGTTGTAGCATGTATCCAACAAAGGTGGCAGAGGCGGAGCAGGAGGATATTGTGACATCAGTCTCACGAATTCAGCACGGAGCTCGGAATAAACTGATGAAGGCAAGCGAGTAATGATAGTTCCGGAGTCTAAAATGGTGCTCGGAGAGTTGGACACCATAGACGAAACTGCCAGTTTTTTGTCCCCAATTGTTATGCCAATAAGATTGACAAAATAGAACAGGGGGTACTGCTTGGGGTTTGTGACAAGGGGTGTGTATGTTCCTGTTTGACAAGTTGTTAGTGCTTGCATCCCGAACCGAAGGTAGCCTGTGGAGCCTACCCGGGTTGTGAGGCAGTAACAAAAGACCCGCGCAAAGCTTGACGAAGTCTGATCCACAAAAGAGAGGCTACTCCCTTGGGAGAGTCCTAGCATGCCTGCTTCCCCTCTAAAACCATTGCTGTTGTTCTGTCCACAGCCAAAGGTGAAAGAAGGGAACACTTCGGTGTTTGAATCTGGGAGCGAGAGGGTGTCTTTGGCATAATGTCCTCGGGAGTACGACTTGTCAAAATAGGCCGTGGAGTAGTCACAAGGACCGGGACTGCTGCATTTGGCAAGAGAGTAAGTTGAAGAAGCAAAAGGATCGAAGATGGGGCCGTCCTGAGGATAGCATGTAACAGAACATGGTTTGCATTGTATCCATGTGAGGGGACTTCCAGTGTCTAGAATTAAGCTGAAGTCTTGTGGCGGAGTGCCAAAACTAACCCTGACATGGTAACTTCCAGCTCCCAGGACGCGTTCTGTTTCAGCCAAAGGGTGGGTGTTGGAATTGGCGTCGATGGAGTCCACTCGGGATTGATCTTCCAGAAGTATCTTGTGAGAATTGGGCATGGAATTGTACTGGCCAAGTGTCGAGCAGGGTCCATATCGGTAAAATACAGGTACTCCCTTCTTAGACCCTCTTGCAGTACCTAATAACCAAAAATGGATTCATCAATTTCTCATTAAGGCCATGTTTGACCCGAGCTGTTTACTTGATTTACCCAAAAAAAGGCTACTGGAGGGAAATGCCAGTTCCGAGACAATCCACGCCAAAGTTTCATCAGCATGGATTGTTCGGGAAAGTCGAGCTGTTTACTTCATGTGGACTATATAGACATCTTATGTGATTGAGCCAAAAGAATGCTATAGGAGGGAAATGCTAGTTCCCGGACAATACACGCTAAAGTTTCATCAGCGTAGATTGTTCAGGAAACTTGAGCTGTTTACTTCATGTGGACTACCTCGACATCTTATGTGGTTGACCCAAAAGAAGGCTACAGGAGGGAAATGCTTTTTCCCAAACACTCCACGCTGAAGTTTTGTGAGCATGAACTGTTCGGGAAACCTGGGCTGTTTACTTCTTGTGGACTACCTTGACATCCTATGTGGTTGAGCCAAAAGAAAGCTACAGGAGGGACATGCTTGTTTCTAGACAGTCGACGCTGAAGTTCTATGATTTGTTCGGGAAACTCGAGCTGTTTACTTATTGTTGACTACCTCGACATCTTACACGGGAAATGCTTTTCCCCGGACTGTCTGGGAAACTCGAGCTGTTTACTTTATGCAGAGTGACAAGAAAACAACCGGCTCAACTAGTTATGCAGAATTGGAAGTTAAATAGCAAACTCAAGTTGTTTACTTCAACATGAAATAACTCTATACCTGTGGAAGAAGAAGAGCAAGTAGATGCAGATTGCAGAGACTCCATTGGGACGACATGGCTATGATTTGGAACCTCTCTGGCTCCATGAACCCTAGGCTTGTAGCTCAAATAACATGAAACAATTAGTATCACAACACTGTAAAGTGGGATTCTACAAAAGGAAGCCATTTCTGATATGGGTTTTCAAGAGAAAACTTCACAAAGGAGAGTTTTGTAGTTGCAGAAATGATAAGAATGTGAACATATAAGGAGAAGCTTACTGGAAATAATGCTTGGACTACTCAGTTGACAAGTCTTTGTGTTTTAGTCTTGTTCCTTTCAAGGAGAAGCTTACATGAAAGGTAAAGGATCTTTCTTGGTAAAGTCTTGCATGTACTTTTGAATATAAGCCAAAAGTTTGTACCATTTGTGTAAAATGTGTGCATCTATGAATGATTAAAAAGTGAAGTTGAAATAATTAGCTAGCAAGGAGATTGGGTCGAATTTCACGGTGAGCTCAGTCGTCACTCGTCGCATTTGTTTGCATGAAAGAATACATGCATCAATTCACATGTACCGGCCCGCCTCCTATTGAAAGTAGTTCTAGGAAACCGAGTTGACAAGTCGTCGTGATGTTCCTTTTGAAGTTTTAAGGAGACATTCACTGGAAAAAGAAAATAAAAACAATTTGTTCATTTAAAGTCGCGAATGTGCACCTACTTACATAAGAATATACATGCATCAGCTCACACGTCAATCCTTTTTTATTGAAAGTAATTCTAAGAACAATTCTAAGAACTATTTGACAAGTCTTTGTGGGGTAGTGTTGTTGTCATCTACCTTTGAAGGAGAAGCTTAGTGGAAACAATGCTATCTAGGCCCCTACCTAAGAGCACTACAACACAAAGACTTGTAATTGACTTAGACCTAGGGCAGATTACAAATTTCCCACTTGGAAGAAGAAGATGAACTTTTTTTGTTTTGTTTTTAGTAATGTGGTTTGTTCTCTTCGTGGGTTTTGTGTTTATTGATTCGTTCTTTATGACTCTCTTGTTAATCCGAGTACAAAATTCGTTGCGCTATCAGTTTGCACGTGACGAGAAATGATAACGTGTTGTACATTGAAAGTGAAATGTGAAATCAATGTGCACCTTAACTTTTTCCGCTTGCATTTGAAATGGAGCCAACTTGAAATAGGTTGTAGCAACAATTAAACATCGCACAAATAAGTACCATGTATGTGGCAGAGGACCCACGGTCATGGTAGTCGACCCACGCCCTGAGGTCTATTTGACAACTCAAGACTAGCACAATTTCTACTACATTCAACTCAAAATTTACCTAAAATTCACATTGTGTCCAAATTTAACTCATAGTTCACGCTTGTGAGCCCGATTTGAGCATTTTAGAGTTTGGATTGAAAATAATTAATTCGAATTTGACTTGTGAGCGATGTCGGTTGCAAATTGAGTTTCAAATTTTTAGTATAAAATGTGCATTAATAGCTTGTTCCTGCTCGATTTTTTTTTATCAGCAAATAAAAATACTCTTTTATAAGAAAAAAAAGGAAAAGAGTATAAGGTGAAAAGAGGCTTAAAAGCCTACTTTTGGGGTTCCCAAAACAACTCGGGAAGCAAAAAAACAATAAATGAAAAACAGCACTAAACCCTAATAAAGAAAATGAAAGAGTGTCATTTTGGCGGTGACCGGCCGGGGGGGAACTGAGGTGGAGCGGCGGCGGCGGTGCAAGCGGCCGTGACCTACCGAGGCGGGCTAGGAGTCGACGGAACCCGTTTCTACTCTATTGCTAATCACATATGTATTTCGTGAACCAAGCTCGTGAAATGTGGGTGCTCTTTGATGCATTGCAAGAACATATAAATGACAACAATGTGATGGTCGGTTATCTTTCATTCCATGGGTTGCACACGACAATATAAATCAATAACAAAAATATTGTTATTTTGATTGATAAATCACACTTCATTTACTTGGACTAAACTAGTCATCTATAGTTAAGCAAAAAAATGTTTTAGAACAAGCGCATACTTTAATTGAAACCATAAGTTAACTACAACTTGCAAAAACCTAAATCTAATCAACATTTTGTGGGTTCGAGTAATCAATTTTTGGTTAGGCATCTCACTAGTTAAAGTTAACAATTTAGACATGAATAAACGCTCACTTAAAATTCGATTGAGTTCTGATATAGGAGAGATTGTTAATAAGTTGCGGATAAAATAAACTCGCACATCTTACATGTAAAACTCGAATTTAAGTCATGTCCCGAAACCCGCAACCCTTCCCAAACCGAACCTAACCAATTGATGGTTTGACAAAACGCACCGCATTGCACAAGAATAGAGCGACGTCGTTGCGAGTTTATATATATCAGATACTCTCTTGTCTAACAAGAAAGGATTCGTCTTTTGCCATAAGAACTGAGAATCTGAGAGCAAAATCAGAAGCAGAAGAGCAAAATCGGAAGCAATGGGAGATATTGAAGATGAGATCAAGAACGAGAAGAACCCTAGGCCTCTCGATGAGGACGATATTGCACTTCTCAAGACCTATGTAAGTTACTCGCAGCTCTTGCTTCTTTTGTTTTCCCCCAATTCACGCTCTTCGTCTCGCTTGATGTATCGTGTAAATGCTCCAATTTTAGCTCTCCTGTAGATGAATCTAGTGGTTTTGAGCTTCTGGGTTTGTCATTTTTTGTGGTTATGTGAGGTCTGGGTATTCAAGTTTTGAGCTTTTTGAGTGGGAAGCTACTGGGTAGCTGAAGTTTTAGCACAATTTTAGGGTTTCTGGTGATAGGTGTGTGATTTCGATTTTTGGGTATTGTATTAGAATTGTAATTGTGATATTGTTGTGTTTTGCTACTGTTCCAATTTTAGCTATCCGGTTGAAGAATCCAGTGGTTTTGAGTTTCTGGATTTGTTATTTTTTGTGGTTATGTGAGTTCTAACTTTTTAAGTTTGAACTTACTGGGTATCTGATGACGTTGAGCAATTTTAGGGTTCCTGGTGATATACTTATGATTTTGATTTTTTTGATTTTTTTTGGATTTGTGATTGCGATTTTGATGGATCCTTGTAATGGGGTTTTGCAGGGTTTAGGACCTTATTCCAATAGCATCAAGAAGGTGGAGAAGGAAAACAAGGAATTGGCTAAAAAGGTCAATGATTTATGCGGTATGTATCTCCTTTCAATAGTATGTTTTTTGGGGGTTTCGGTGGGAAGTGTTCGATTCTCTTTGTACATAGATTTCCACTTAAATGACCTTACTAATGAAAAGAACAAACAAGGTCATTTCTTGGTGATTGTGTTTTAGCAAAGCCTTTTACTTGAGCTATGTGTTTTATTTTTTAAATTAATAGTACATGTTGTTCGAAGGATGTTGAGTGGATCCCCATGTGTGTGTGTATTTTGTTTGATACTCCATCCGTCCCAAAATGAATGTCCACTTTCAAGTTTTTGTAAAAATTAAGGATAAGTTAGCTAGGATTGGACTTTTTCCTTTATACATACCACATGCTATTGCTTCGACAAACTAAGGGGCTTTAACTTAGCCATCTCAGGGGAATTGTTGGCCATTTGTGATTTGTCTATAACTAAGTAACCAAAAAGTAAAGTGGATTCTCATTTTGGGACAGAGGGAGTTTCTTCTACTTTACCTAATGGTTATGTTGTTATGTTCATAGTTGGATCTCTTGTCTATTGTTGATGCCTTTATAGTTTGCATTTTAACATTATGATTCCCCATTTTGCAATAGGTATCAAGGAGTCTGACACTGGCTTAGCTGCACCAAGCCAATGGGATCTTGTTTCCGATAAACAAATGATGCAGGAGGAGCAGCCTTTGCAGGTTGCTAGATGCACGAAGATAATCAGTCCAAACACTGAAGATGCCAAATATGTCATAAATGTCAAGCAAATTGCCAAGGTTTAACCTCGTCCTCTTTTGGCCTTTTGTTGTATGTAAAATTATTTTATTGGGTTTGTAGCTTCTGTAATCATTGGATTTTGATATAAGTTTCACTTCCTGATCTGCAGTTTGTTGTTGGTCTGGGTGACAAAGTTTCCCCCACTGATATAGAAGAAGGCATGCGCGTGGGGTAGGTTTCTAAGTTGATATTGTTATTTGATTTCTGACCTAAATTATTATACTGAGATTATTTCAAGTTTATTCACTATTTACATATTGCATAGTTATGTCATATGTGCAAATAGTCAATTACTTAATTGGTTAATTTTATAAGTTAACTCACAATATCATATTAGACAGATGTTTTGAGCATGGAATGATGGAAGTTCTGTATTGTAAAGTTGGTAGTATAATCATATCAAATCGTTACACCTATTTTGAAACCATTCTTCTAAAAGTCCACTCCATGGGTTAGGATTATATATAGGTAGCATTTGGATGAATATTTATGTACAAGATTGGGAATGAGATTCTCGATGTTTATGCTTTATGTTTTTTTGTTGTCATGAGAATGACTAGAGTGGGAATCTCATTCCAAATTTTTTTTTTAATCAAAGCACTTTCTTACATCATAACAGTCTGGTAATTGGTGTGTGCCTATACTTTCATTGTTTATTATCAACTTATTGATTTCATCCTATGCTATGTGTTTGCATTGAAGGGGCATACAGTTCTAATTACCACTAACTTCATGTTATTGGACCTTCATTATGTCTTCACAGGGTTGACCGTAACAAATATCAGATTCAGATTCCTCTGCCTCCAAAGATTGATCCAAGTGTAACCATGATGACTGTTGAAGAGAAGCCAGATGTGACATATAATGATGTCGGTGGGTGTAAAGAACAGATTGAGAAGATGAGAGAAGTACGTATATTATGTCTACTTCAGTCATTGCTTTCTTTGGTCGGCATTTCTGGTTAATCATTATATGTAAGGAAGGTATTTAGTAATGGATGGTTGCTGATCTAGGTAGTTGAGCTGCCCATGCTTCACCCTGAGAAATTTGTGAAGCTTGGAATTGATCCTCCCAAGGGTGTACTTTGCTATGGTCCTCCAGGAACTGGTAAAACACTTCTGGCAAGAGCCGTGGCTAATAGAACCGATGCTTGTTTCATTCGTGTTATCGGGAGTGAGCTTGTTCAGAAATATGTCGGTGAGGGAGCTCGGATGGTTCGCGAATTATTTCAGGTTAGAAGTCCTATGTGTTGAATTGTTTGAAGCTATATTGCTATCATCTGTATGCCTCCATGCATTCTCATTTACGCTGATACTTGCTGCAGATGGCACGTTCAAAGAAGGCTTGTATTGTTTTTTTTGATGAAGTTGATGCCATAGGAGGTGCACGTTTTGATGATGGTGTGGGTGGGGACAACGAGGTTCAGCGCACCATGCTTGAAATTGTCAACCAACTTGACGGTTTTGATGCTCGTGGAAACATCAAAGTTCTGATGGCAACAAACAGGTCAGCTCGACTAAAGTTTTGTAATTCTATTTCTTGTGTACTTTACATACATGTATGTGTACACTTATGTATGCATTAAGGAACATAAGCATGCGTGGTAGCATTTATAGTTGGCAATTTCAATTTTCGGGTTGAAAAGACCCAACCTAACTTGTCCCACAAAAGGTGTGGCTTTGGTGTCTAAATTGCATGGGCTGCCTGATCGGCACATCTTTCATGATAAACTTGACCCAGCCTATTTTGTGCGTCCCAAAACCACGTTTTGTGGTAGGATTTAGAGTTGGCGATTCTGATTTCGTCTCGGGTTCAGGTTGATAAGATTTAACCCAAACCTTACCTGGCCCGCAAGAGGTGCAGTTTGTGATGTAAAATGTGTGGGATCTATATTAAGGTATATTTTGTGCGACCTGGACCTGCAAGCATTTGAGTCGGATTTTGGGTTCTTACGGGTTCAGGTTCATATTGCTTAGGTAATGCAATACTGATCATTGCACCATCAGTACTTGCATTGTTATACGCTTTATCTTATGGCACTTTTCAGGCCGGATACACTAGATCCAGCATTGCTACGTCCCGGACGCTTAGATCGTAAGGTTGAATTTGGCCTTCCCGACTTGGAGAGCAGAACACAAATATTCAAGATCCATACAAGAGCAATGAACTGCGAAAGGGATATCAGATTTGAACTTTTGTCACGCCTCTGCCCAAATTCTACAGGTAATGGACAATCCTATTTCCCTTGTTCCCCATATTGCTTGATACTTCTCTGACACGGGTTTCTATTTCTCAGGAGCCGACATAAGAAGCGTGTGCACAGAGGCAGGAATGTACGCCATCCGAGCACGAAGGAAGACAGTGACAGAAAAAGACTTCCTCGACGCAGTCAACAAAGTCATCAAGGGGTACCAAAAGTTCAGCGCAACGCCGAAGTACATGGTTTATAATTGAACAAAGTAAGCTCAGTTACTTCGCTTTTCAGTGCTTTTACTGTTGAAACCCTCGCAGCAAGTTTCTTGTAACTGCTAGCGAGGAGACAATATTGGACAGTCGAGCTGTTTGTATTTTCATATTTTATTGCAAAGTTCGAACTCGACTCTGCCCGGATTGTGCTGCTCATTTGATTTACATGACATTGTATTAAGATGTTTCCAATGCTATAGAATGCTGGTAGAACTGAAATTTCTTATCGATTCATCACTTGTTTTCTATGTCAAAACACGTAAACATTCGTGTTGTGACATGCACACTTGCAGGTTGTAATTGTCACTAAAGCCAAAAAAAACTCTAGTTAGTCTTATTATTATATGATATTTTTTTATGCTAGTTGACATAGTGATTTTGAATTTGCGATGTTTAATGTTCCCAAATGTCGAGTTCAAAAAAAGAGTTTCCATCTGAACGTATAAGGTTGTGTCATGTTATTGTTGGTATTTCAAAAATGTGTCATGCTTGCGATAACTCCTATAACGAACATAAAGACATTATACACAAGCGTGGATGGATGGCTTTGGACTTTTTATGGACTATCGTTGCACATTTGTCTACCTGTGTATCTAGATGTGACAATTCATATCGGGTTTCATTGAGTTTGAGTTGAAAAGATTTAACCACCTAAAAAGAAGCAACTTTCAAACTACATGCCATGTTAGATTTTTTTTTTTTTTGATGTTGAGATTTTCGGACGGTGGTCTAAATAGTCAACTCTATATCATACGTTTAAAAACTCAAACTTGATTCAAATCATGCATTTCTTTTGGGTGGATTTGAATTAAGCCATTTAGACAAGTCTTAAAAATCTAATCTAAAATTGTCTCATAGTGGAAAAGAGGAGATCCGCTAAATACACTCATGAGGAGTTGTGAAAGTTTTAATTATGAAAAAACATCAAATGTGAGTTAATCTAAATGTGATAAAACGGTTTAAAAGTGACAATCTCGAGTGTGCGAGTCCGTTCAGAAACTCAATGGTATAGACGCACAAAAATGTGTTGTGATCAGATATTTAGAGGACCCACAAGTAGCGGAATGAATTGAATTGTGAAAACACAAAATTAGTCGGTGGAAATGGAACATGAAAAAGAAACCAACTAATAATAATAATAACAAAAGCGTGATTGATGGTCAATTTACATCTACAGCTTCTTATGTTCATATCATATGGTTGGTAACAGCTTGTTTGAAATTTTGAATTCTAAAAGGAAACCTATGAAAAGGACAATAATTGAACAGCAAAAAAAGGTCATTTTAGTACATTCCTATAGTTTGGGTATTTGTTTGTATGTTTTTAAATGTGTATTTAATAGCATGTAGGTCGATGTAACAGACACCAACAGTCATATATTTTAATTACCATAAATAAATATTGGTGCCTCATTTCTTAACTAAACGCCATATTATAAATATAAATGTTATTATGTTACGAAATGCTATTTAACGATCATTTAAGAACATGCATATAAGCTATTAAGCTAGCAGTTATACCATTAAGAGTTTTTATTAAATAACGCTACGTTAAACATTAAGTTAACGTTTCATATAACATCACGTGACATGAGAGAAACACACATAGCTACAAAAGATGGTCGATACATAATCAAATCACATGTATTTTCTCATGTAGTTGGACTGACAAATCTATATATACACACCATCTAATTGTTTTATCAAATAAAAGGTAATTTTAGTCATTTACAAATAAAACCTCGTATACATGAAAAGTGGGCCATATGTTACCAACATTAATTTTGTAATAGCATAGTAATATGTGTTCTATAGTATTATATTAATTTTGTATGATAATCATGCATTATACATGCATTTAATATGTACTACACACATAATACATGATTATATTTGACAAAAGACAAATAAATAAACAATTTAAAAATACAAAAATAGTTTTTAAATGTTAAAAATATTGATGTGGTCCATGCTATTACAATAATGCTAGAGTGTAATCATTATAGGACTTAGTATAATAGAAAATAAGGGATGATGTGTCAATTCTGTTACGGTCTCTGTAAAGATGTCATAAGAATTGAGTCCGCATATACAAACCAACAAGTAATCAACAACTCCCCATATCATTCCATACTCCACCACTTCTCTCTCTAAAACAAAAATGAAAGAATCTACACAAAACTACATAGCCAAGAACAAGAACAAGAACAAGCTCTTGCTCTATCTCCTCCTCTCTCTCCTCCTCATCG
>JAYMTA010001938.1:0-18122 GCA_036897625.1 Pelargonium cotyledonis | reverse complement strand
CATGCTAACCAAAATTAACGGAGTAAAATCAGATCATAGCATTTCTTCGTGTATTTGTGAAAAAATTCATAAAAACAAAAATCTCAAATTTTATTGTTTGAAAAAAAAATATATTTATGTATATTATATACATTCATCAATTTTGCTTCATACATTCATCAATTTTGCTTCTCATTTGATTTTTTTAGATTTAGCCCTTGGACTCAAATATTTTTTAGATTTATCTCATAGAGTGATGATGTAGCAAAGAGTAACCTACAATAGCAGATCGACTGGGTGAGAATCACAAAAACATTAAGGGTTAAAATCACACAAATTTGAGTTCAGGAGGTAAATCTAAAAAAAATTTGAGTTCAGAAGAGACAAAACTAATTTACCCATTAAAATAAAATAAATAATTGGAAGATCAAGATGAAACATTAGTGAGTAATAGTAATAAATATTTACTCCCATGATTTTACAATACTCATGAGTCACACTTACATGACTTTATAAGGTGTTGATGAGATATATAACATTGCTTAAATATATTGGCTTTCTTATACTATCATTATAGTATATGATTTTCTTTACACATTATAAAATTCATATGATTTGTTAGTAGTAATTCTGTCCACCACAAAAAGACATTTGAAAAGTGACACAAATTATAAGGGTGATTTTAATATGTGATTAGTGGTGTGCATCGATTGAGAATTAAATCGAACATTAGACTGATTATTATTTCTTCTTAGACTTGACATAGTGAATGATAAAAAAGAAAATTGAATCTAAAATAATGGGAAAAAGTGTTTAATAGCATACTAATAGTATATGATTTAGTCATAAACAAATGATGTTGTATAACCAAATCAGGTTGCGTCAAGCGGTTAAACACTTCGAGATTTTCTAAGAGATCTCATGTTCGAGTCTTCTTGTATGCGGTATGAAAGCTACTCCTGTTGTGTAGCTCTACTGACAAAAGAAAAAAAAAAGAAAAAAAAGTAAAGGTTGAAGATTGGTTGATGAAGAGCACAAGTCAAGCAGATGGAGATGGACCTCACCAAGCCAACCTCCTTTACTTTGTCTCAACATAAAATGAACAGAAAGTGTCTTATTTTTTGGTTCAGATATGGGTGTTTGGTCACTTTCTTCTATGTGCCCACTGATAGCTCTATCTCTACTACTCAACTCAACTATTGCCACATTTTTTAAAATTTGGTGTTGCCAAAACTAATATTTGCTAGTCGCAAACGAGTCCTGATTTATTAATTGTCAGCTTCGAGTCTGCTCTAACTGCGTATTTAAAGGAAGTTCAATACGTCAAGTAACATTACTTTTTTATGATATCAGAATGCATTCAACGTATGTTTACGTACAAATCAACTTCACGTGAAGTTGAGAACGACAACTAGCACATCAAATTCCGACACGCTCACATAGATCAATTCAAACTTTGCTACCCATTATTTGTGCATTTGATGTAGCATCAATCAATCACATGGGAACTGTTGTATCAATCTATCAGGTGGAAATGGGTTATTGTTACATGTGACCAATGCTTGTTTTATTGTGGAAGATAAGCTTTCCAATTCAATTGGTTTAGCTTTCAATGATTTCCATTTGATGTTCTTGATGGCTACTTTGTGTTCCTCTTCTTCTCATTCCACTGTTTTCACCTTCTTCTTTCAACTCTATAATGGATGCAACTTTCTCACATTTTCTAGTCAATGGTCAATCAAAACTTGGTTATGAGGTTAGCTCAACTGATAAAAACACTTTGTAAATGTGTTTACATGTGTGTTTAATTTTGGGTCTTGTCAAAAACACTTTTTTTTTTAACCGTTGTGCCATGAAGCAACTCATTTTTAACCTGCAAATAGTGACAAGATATCTGGATAGAAAACCCCAATGATGGATCACAAGAATTTAGATTATCCGAGAAAATAATAAGGATCCTACAAGCATATTTTCTTCTTCGAATCGAGCACCATATGAGAACAATAAAGAAACAATGTTTCTTCCAGAACTATCCGGCGAAATTGAAAATCTCAATACACCACCAAATCATGTACATTTCCCCAAGCTGCACCCAAATTGCAAGAGAATCATAGTTTTCAGCCAAAAGCTTCAGAGATTGTTTAATGCGACTCCACGAGCACATACAA
Organism: Pelargonium cotyledonis; assembly: GCA_036897625.1. NCBI lineage: Eukaryota > Viridiplantae > Streptophyta > Magnoliopsida > Geraniales > Geraniaceae > Pelargonium > Pelargonium cotyledonis. The sequence goes on along the minus strand of JAYMTA010001938.1, from coordinate 15,975 downwards.
TGGCTTCCCGTTCAACTTCTCTCGACCCTGCAGCATCATTTTACAATGTAAAATTGAGTTACGCGCTAATATGCATTACAGTTTCAAGTTCCAAAGGCTAGAGTGGTAATTTTCGTGGTACGGAAGCAACATAAACGAGCAAGGGTGGGAAAAATTATGGGCATTCTTGTGATAGTAATGTAATAGCAACTGGGATTTCAAAAGCAAACGCACCTTTAACTCGGGAATTTCAATTAGGCATGCACATTCCACGACTTCCGCTCCAACGCGTCCTAAAGAATTATGATTAGAGAAAAAGAACCAATTGTGTCACCAACAAGAAGCATGCACTTAATCACGGATCTAATGGGTTCAATAAGCATTCACTATATATATACATATCCTAGAAGTTTCAATGTCCACATGAACGTCATGTCAGCAACTTAACAGTTACAGAGACCATTCTAACCCCGAAACTCATAGTTCATAGACATTATCTTATTATATGTTTAAAGACTAAATCGATTACTTTATGAAAGAAAGATTGAGGACCGTTAGGGTAGTTAATCCTATATATCTTGCAAAAACAATATTGTTTCTCTAGTTACCTAGCAAGCTCATAGCTGCGCCGAGAGTGCCACCTGTGGCAATCAAATCATCGACCACCAAGGCACGTTCACCGCTTTCAACTGCTCCAACATGCATCTCGAGACAATCTCGTCCATATTCCAAAACATACTCTTCCGAAATTACTTTACCTGTCACGAGGCCAAAAATTCATTAGAAACTACGGATGGATTATGTTTCGACATGTCTATAACCTCTATGGCTCATTTTGTATAGTCATAATGAACAAAGCATCAAAACTAGTTGGAAATAAGATACAATATTTTGTTTAGAAGCTTGAAATTTGAAATAGTTGTTTCTCAAAGGGAAGAAAAAGCTATACAATAGAAGTTACATAGATTTGTGAAGCACTTAACATTTTTGTTTTACCAATCTCAAGCAGGCTACATATAAGTTCATCTGTAGACTCAGCAAATGGGTCAACGGGTTGAACTAAGAAACACAAGATAAGATGTCCAGCCACTTTTCTGGCCCAGGTTTGTTATTATTGGGCCATGACTGAATGGGATTGGGTCTAAATGGGCTGGGCCAAAACACATGCATGTTTATCTGGCCGCTTTTTGCCAGCCCGGGGCTGGAATTATTGGGCCAGATTATTGATGGCCCGCAGGCAATGGGCCCATTTGCAGATCTATTCAAGGGTATTGTGAAGGCACTGTTTAGAGCAAAACGTATAGGAAATGTTTCAAATGATCGAGGCAACATAAACGTCCTTCAATAAAGCCCACACTGATAAAATTTGTGCACAAAAAACTGCCAAAAGTTTATCTCAAGACATGAAAATACCAGGTAGCTTCCGTGGTTTTCTCAGCGGAACAAACTTTGCTCCTATCGCCAATGCAATGGTAGCACCAAATATAAAACCCCGGGCCTCGACTCCTGGATCAAAATAGTACACATGAATAACCACAATCAAGGTCCGAGAAAGCAATTTATGGAACATACAGCATGGCTTGTAGTTATAGTTATCTCAACAATGATAAACTTGTAGTTTAAGTTCTATTGTGCTAACATGGTGACTATGAATAGAATAATCTATAGATTATAATCGTGTTTCCGAATAAATATTAACAATGTAAGTATAAAGACCCTTGAGCACATTCAGCTAATCAACTTGTTAATACCAGCTAAAGCAACAATAAAAAAAAAAAAACAATCCTCATCTCTTAAAGGAAAGAGTAGCAAGTTGCCCATGTGAGGGAAGATTCTAAATATAAATAAAGGTTCGCATAAACACAAGAAGACGGCATGCCTCTATATAGCAAACAAAATTCAGATTCTAATCCACATACATTAGGACAAGAAATGCACTTAAAATATTGGTCCAAATCATTTGTGAAATCCCCGACAAAATGGAGAGGTTAGGAGACCTTTTATCTTATACATATTCATCACAGGTTTGTGCCTCCACCAACATTATATTTTGGAGTCTAATGGCACGAATGTTACTACTACTTCAACCGTTCCAGGCCCGACAATCTTCATCTCGTTCTTTGAATCAAGCCCAACTCGTAATCAATAAACACAAATGGGTATTTTCATTAAACAAAACACAATATTGAAAACTCAAGAACACATCATTTGAAACCCAACCCGACTTGTTAAATGTCACTCAAGTCTAAACGACATTCCAAGTCAAAGAACAAGTATTTAAGTGAAACCAAACATGAAATGAGGCTCAATCATGAACCATCATCAACAACAACAAATATGAGAACGCATACAATAATGAAGCCATAAACAAGCTCAAATGGAGTCTTTTTCTAATACAAAAAGTGAGGGACCATCACCAACCACCATCACCCAATTCACATACAACCTCTAGCCCATAGGAACAGAGAGAGAGAGAGATCAACTCTAGCAAGCTCAAAAATCTTCATAGAGACCCATCAATGGCACTAGGGCAATCAACATCCGACAACTCACTTTTTGTGGGTTCCGTCCATAAAAATGGACCAAATTAATTTTCATGTCGGGTTTGCCATGGGAAAAGTACTGGTCGAGTAGGGCAAATCCACAGTCACATGCACATTTTATGTGTAAAACACTCACAAATCCACAACTCATGTGGGTTAGATTCAAGTTAGGTCTTTCAACGTGAACCCGAAAATACTTCATCCGAAACCCGAATTGACAACTCTAAATGGCACAAACCACAAGCACAAACAAAGCTCAACAGTCGATCAAAAACACCAAACACGCAGAGAATCAAAACCCACATACACAGTAACTTTTTCCATAATGTCCTTGAAAAAGAGACTCAAAGCCAGAAATTTATGCAATACAGCAATTCCAAACGGACCCTATTAAGGGAATATTTTGGTGATTCTGTAAATATTATGGTGCCTTGTATATAGGTTTCCTAATTAGAGTACAATCCTTATTAGAGTTTCCAATGTTCCGTAATTTCCTATTAGAGCTTCCTATCTTCTGTATAAATACTTTGGCCTCTTATGGGCAGAAGATTAGAATAATAAAGTTGGTTTATTTTCGCTGTAACTTTTCAGACCCCCCAAAAAGTAGCTTTATATAATCAAAAGGAAGCCAGAAAAAGTTTGTAACTTTACGAAAAACAAAAACAAAATTTTTAAAAACTCTTGCGTTTACCTGCAACAACCGAAATGTTCTTATCTTTGTAACGCTCGACGAACAAATCGATGGTGTCCTTGAAAGCCACCGGATCAAGCAACAGAGTAGTGATGTCCTGAAACATAATACCTGCAAATGCAATAGGGTTTATCAAAACCCAAAAATAAAAATCATATTTTGATTCGCACCCAGAACCCAAAATCCAGTTTTTTCTCTTCAGGGTCCGTCAGAATCATCCAGAAACAACAAACCCACGATTCAAAATCCCATTATTTTCTCGGGAAAAGGAAAAAAACAGAGAGACGCGAACCTGGTTTGGGAAAATTGGGGACGACACGAATCCTAGTTTTGATGCCATGGATTCGAGGGTCTTCGTCTCTGTGATTCGACATTGCAGCTACGAAACAAGTTGGTGGTGTTGATGTCACAGAAATGCAGAGCTCAATTTTGGGTCTGTAGTTGCTCTGTTTTTGTTGTTGGAAAGACCAAACTCGCAGCAACAACAAGAAAACAGAGAGCCAAAATCTGGTTCTGGGTATTGGTGATGTGAAGGAAATAGAAGATAGTGGCAAATTTATAGACACCGTACGTTGGCGACAGAAATACAATTTTGTTTCTCTCTCTATATCTATATATCTAGAGAGAGAAATATGACATATAGGTGCTAAAAAACAGAACAAATATCGGTTAATTTTTAAATTTCTAGACTTATAGTGATTCAAGTTCCGGGTCGGGTTTGTATTATTTATCTCGAACGTGATTTAAAAAATATGGCTCTCTTTGAACAACTCTATTTTAAGTAACATGAATCAAATCGAGTTTAGGTCCGATTGGATTCTTATTTCGGGTTGGGTTTTGTCAAGTTGAAAATGACTAGGCTAACCCAAAAGAGACATAGGTTGACCAAGATTTATGTCGGAATTGGATTTCACATTACCATTTTATGAGTCTGTTTACTGGATCCGCAATCCTTTTAAGGTGAATCCAAACAATTTAAAAATTGTGTAAAATCGTTTTATGTTATCCGAACCCGTGAAAAATGTAAATTGGGTTTTAGTAATTCAATTTATTAAAATTATTGATTTTAGGGGTTGTTGTTAATTATTTATTTATGACATAATTGATACCATTCATGAATTTTGACTATTGTTCAAATGATTTCCAAAAATGATTTAATGTGCATTTTTTATTATTTTGTCCTATACCTTCCAATATATTTAATTTTGCATATTTGGTTACAAAAAATATTTAATGTGCATTTTTATTATTTTGTTCCACATCTCCCAATATATTTAATTTTGCATATTTGGTTACAAAAATGACTTAATGTGTACATTTTAATATTCATCTTCTCAATTTACTTTAGTTTTGCAGATTTGTTTACAAAAATTAATTTGGGTGAAACACCTTTCTTGAAAATCAAAAGTTGCAAAATGTGGTGACAAATTTCGGTATTTGGAATATTTAAGTTATAATTCTCCCTTAAAATTCGATTTTTTTATTACATGTTCACTGAATTTTATATTTTAAATATAAATATAATTAACACGACATTCAATATTTGATAACTTGTACATAGTCAAAAACAATAAAATCTTAAAACAAATATTTTTTATTAAGATCGTCTCAAATTATAACGTATTCATAAAATCAATCTTATCTTTTTATATAGAGAAAGTAGTGTTTATCAGTCTCTCTTTTTTAGGAAAAGTTAAATATAATTGCGCATATAGTAACATACATTAATTAAGCCAAACAAATTACACAATACAATAAATTAATTGATTGTTAGATCTGGTAAAACCACCCAAATTTGAAGAGAAAATTGTCTATCCACGCTAGTTAAATTTGACAAAAATCAATTCAATAAGTTTGTCTATCCACACAATTTTTTGTCGTTCCTATCTAGTATTCTAGACTTTAAAAGTGCCGAGACAAACTAAATTTGACAAAAATCTATTCAACGAAAAATTATGTGTTTTTATCAAATTCGTTTAGACCCACGACCCACATTTTCGGAAATAATACTGAAAAAATGTAGTTGAGTGGGTTTGTAGCCTCTCTCTATTTTTGTGAGTATCAAAGACAAGAGTAGCTTTCAAAATCTAAATAGTAATATTCTGTGGGCTACTCTCATCCCTTTCAAATTAAAACCAAAATGTCCTTTTTTTTTCTTCTTCTTTTCTTTTTCATGCAACTTTAATTTATACATAAAACACAACAACTAATCCCATTCTTTTTTATATAACCAACACGTCTGACACTTCATAATCGACACAAACATCATCCAACACTCTCATTATAACGAAATCAACTTATTTAACACGGCACAGTAATAAAATATGTGAATTCAAACATCATCCAACACTCTCATTATAACACGGCACAATAATAAAATATGTGAATTCAAACACACAAATATCGCGTTTAGTAATATTGTTTTGCCTTGATTTGGTATAGTTTTACATTTATTTAATTATATAAATTCTGGGTTTTTTTTTCTTCACCTAAACAGTACAGCACAGCCTTTTTCTGTGTGCAAATAAATTAGTCTGACACACTGGAATTTATTTTATACACTGTTATTTTTGTTTGTTATTGTGAAACAGCACACACAAAATCCAGCAGAAGCTATTGAGAAAGATTATTTGAGTACAAAAGGGACAACATATTTTATTTTTTTTATTTTATTATTATTTTTTATTTTTCAATTCAATTCAATTGAATGTCTTGGAACATGTTCCTCTTCCTGTTCCTATAACTGGTTTTTCATTTCTAGGTTTTGAGTCTAGTTGCTTTCAAATCTTTCTTGTCACGAGTTATATTCAGAAAAAGTAACAATGTTTTCCGCACTTTAAAGGAAGTGTCACTCTAAACACCAATTCATACCGTCGACAAGAAAACTCGAACTCGATACTTTAGAGAACATCTAAAGTGATATTAACCACTTGACCCACCATGATATGTTGTGTCAAGTGGTAAAAACTTAAAACGTTTTGGATTCTCTCTGAGATCTCAAGTTCCAGCCTCCTTGTCGACGGTATAGGGTGAGATTTGTGGAGTGTGGTTTATGGTGACACTACCTTTGAGGAGTGAAAAACATGTTACTTCGAATATGATGTTCCGTTGTTGAAAAGATAAAAAAATAGTTGACCCAACATGTCTCGGTAATATAATAATTATGTTGTATTTGTGTATGGTGCTAATATTCTCATTGGAACATGTATAACACGTATGACACGCATATTCAAGAGGGTTGTTTATTACCATGTGGCGAGCTAAGTAGTCTGATATAAAAAACGTGCATTTGTTTACTCGGTTGATTTAGGAATGTGACCCGCATTGTCGTGTATACACGTATCGTGTTAAGTAGTGTCGTGTGGTCATTCTCGGCTCAGTAATAGTTAAACCAATTTTATGTGTCTTGTTGCCTTCTTTTTGTGTTATTTTCTTCTTTCTAAAACATGATTATGTGAGCAGAAAGCTAGAGGATGGAGAGGTATAAAATAGTAATTAAAATGCTAATTATGGCACTAAATATGCTTTTTGTCTGAGACAAAAATAGTTGGGAGACAAAACATTTTGTGTATATATTTATAAACTATGATTCTTTGAAAATATTTTACTAAAATGATGGAAGATTGAATACAATATGGCATAGATAATTGACTACAAATGTAATGGTTGCATTGCACCAAAGTCACTTCTTTTAAGTATGATTTCTACTATGAAATTAAGGGGAAGCAAAGACTAATCCACCACTTTTTTCATGATCAATTTGATAAAACAATAATTGAGTTTTCCATATCATAATCATGAATTTCAACTATTTTTTTGTATTATAAATTATCGTCGATGTTTATGTCATGCTACCTATAACCTGATGAATTCAAAGCCTACGAGCGGTGAAATTTGCGAGTTTTATTGTCGCTAGTGGTCGATATTAATAATGTTGGATATGGAACGACAAGAAGTAATATGATAAACATGTGGACGTTGGTGCAGCCTGTTGGCCGTCAATTCTTATACGATTCCACAAATAGCTGACCTTTTAGGTTTCATATCGGGTTCAAGTTGTAGAAAAACTAATGTGATCCGTAAGAGGCGTGGTTTGTGAGTTTTAGAACTAGAAAATTGGCCAACGACATGTAGATCATCGCTAATCCGACTCTTAAAAACATCTGGATCATACCAAAAAGGATCTAATAAACATGCAAGTGTTTTTGAGGCCCGACCCATGTAGACCCAAATCAAGCGGGCTCAGTTTGGTTCCAACCATGCGCCATAATGACCCGATCTTATAATATCGGAGCCAACCTACCAAAAAAGTTGCATGTTGAGCATACTTATTATGGATTCGTTTATGCGACGTACTCATTATTAATGGACATATTTCGGGATCTCATAAAAACTTGAATTCAAATTGTCGACTCTAGTTTTATTGAGTTTGGGTATGAAATAGGTAACAATATATTTCTAGCTTTTCTTAAAGGTGATGATGGATAAGTAGGCCCAAGGCGTAGACCATCCCAAGAAGATATAAAGCATAGTCTAGGCCTTATATGGGCTCTACTTTTGTCTAGTGATCCAATAGAGATTTGCTAGAAAAGTAGAAACTTAATGGGCCCAATGTTGGGCCTGTCAATTATATTTATACCAAATTCTATTTTATTTTTATAACCAAATTTATTAACTAAAAAAACATTAAAAAAATATACTACATAGTTTTCCATAAGGGATAATCCTTTTTTTGATACACAAACTTTGGCCGAATACTCAATTTAATACTTAAACTTTCATTATGCCAAATTAAGTATCTATACTATTATTTTGTACTCAATTTAGTACTCACGCTTTTATTTCATACCCAATATGATTCCTGCCGTTACCAACCGTCAATTTACCCGTTAAGTGACGCTGACGTGGACATTTCGTTGCCTCGTTAGAAAAAAATTGTTGCCGTGGACGATGTTAATTATTAAGGTGTATTCTTTTTGCTTAGTTGGAATTTTAAGAAAATCAAACAAAAAATGAAAAATGCTTCTTCTTCTCCATTGTGTTCTGAGGACACAAGTAATCAACAACAACAGTGTCATCTTCCTCAGCAACAGACCTGATTAACCATTTCTGCAAGCAAGTCTCTTGGTACTCTCACACTAATGTTAAAGTTGTACAGAGTTTTTTTTGGATTCTATTTTATCTGATGATATCTTGTGTTAAGAGTGATAAAAACTCGGTTTTGCAAATCAAAATGAGATTTGAAATGCGGAAAGAGAAACATATGAAACATTTTTGGTTTGAATATTTAGAATTACTAGAGTAAAACTGATTTTACCTGATTTTCACTCAGGTTCATTTTTGTCATTTCTAAAACAATGAACCATTATATATAGCTCTCTTCCAACTCTATAAAAGGACTCTTGCCACTTGCTATGAGATTGGAGCTATGGCTATCAAATTCTCTACTCCATCACTTGACTTGTGTCTCACATTCAACCTTCTCTTCTCCACATTTGTCACAACAAATGGGACTCCTTGTTCTCCTCCTCCTACCCTTCTCAAGCCAACTCCAACACCAAGCCCTCTCAAGAAGACCACTTGTCCCAAAGACACTCTCAAGTTTGGTGTGTGTGTGTGTTGATTTGCTTGGCAAGTTGGTGAACCTTGTTGTGGGCACTCACAATGCAAAAACTCTATGTTGCAATCTCATTGCAGGCCTAGCTGACTTTGAAGCAGCTTCTTGCCTCTGCACTGCCTTTAAAGCTCATGTTCTTGGCATTAACCTTGATGTTCCACTTTCACTCACCTTGCTTCTCAATCACTGTGGAAACAATGTCCCATCTGGCTATTGCTCTGTTTGTGACTTTGTGGCGAGTTTGTAGTTTGGTCATTGGTGTGTGTGTGTGTGTTTGTGGTTATGGTTATTGGCTTGATGGTGAATAAGTTGTAGCTTTTTTAGTATGATATTTGTGTATGGCAAGTGAACAATGGTGAGGTCTAGCTTTTAATGTGAGTGATTTATATATGTGCATAAAGGCACAATGTGCATGAACCAATCCGCTTCCTTTTGTCGGTAAAGATCGGGCCTAAAGACGATGGCGTGTACATCGAGCCGTTCTTTTGCCGACCAAGTCCGTTATTATTAGGTCAGATCAATGATGGTCCACGGGTCGTTGGCCCTTTTGCCAACTCTCTGAGTCAACTCTATCAAACAATGAACACTCTAAGGTAGATTTTGGATTAGAAGATTATAACAGGAATGAGAATGAGAACCGGATGCAAATTGGAATCGAATAGGCATCCCAAAGCCATTTTCACGAACAATTTTTTTATTCCAAACATGACGAATAGAAATCACATTCACATTCCCATTCTGATTCGTGATTCTCATTCCTAAACTATGAATGCTACCGAAAAGGTTTCTAGATTGCTAGGCTAAACTTGAAATCCTGCTCAAACAATAAGCAACTAACGCAAGCACGAACACAAAAGGATCATCTGTGATTCAATCAATTAATCAGCACACCATGAATCAGAAAAGTAACCAACATGTTCCAAATGCATCTATGTTACTCTCGACAATGGCATTTCCAAATTCAAATAGTAACTAACTATTCATCTACGGTTTCTCCGCTTACCTCTTGTAGATCTTCTGCGACTCAGGAGCGAAGACCAGTTCTCTCCATCAGCCATCTTTCCTCTCATCTTTCGATACTCTCTTGATCTCAATACTCCCTCCATGATGTTTATATCTTCGCAGATTTCGTGTCTTGCAAGAGAAGCCAAACCCGGCAAAATGTCCTTTTGAAAATCTTTTAGCCTCCTCCCTCTCCTCAACTTCAAACCGAAATCCTTCATCTCCGACAAGTCATCTACTTCAAATGGCTTTGACGACGCCTCATCCACATTGCTTTCTTCTATCTTCAGAGTCATTTCCTCATATGAATCACAAGAGCGCTCGGGTTGTTCCTTCAGTTCGTTTTCCTTTTTCACCTCATTGGATCCTTCTTTAGTCGAGATGCGGAAAAGTGATTCAGCGGCGGATAAGATGAAAACATCCAATCCAGCTGATGACCCTTTCTTATTCTTGTAGCCTTCATTTTTCACTTCACTGCTGTCGGAAGATCTTCCATCCAGATCAGCTGATAGGGTTCTTGAAAGCTTATCAGAGATGGAGAAATCTGAATAACCAAGTCCTGTCGCGGACTCTTTTGTCTTTACGCTGCTCACATCATTGTCAATAGTACTTTGAGACTTGCATGAAGGAGGAGACTTGGTGCCATCCCAGTCTTGGACTGTATCTTGACTTCGATCTGAACATGTAAACACTTTATCATCTGCTAAACAAACCTGGTTTCGACCATTTACACCTTCTGTTAGTTCCAATGTCAACTCAGCAATGCCAACATTATCCTTCTTTCTGTCATTACTGCAGCTGCCAAGTTCTTCACAAGGACCTAATGCGGATCCAGACACAGACTCACAACCTATATTCTTACACTTGGTGTTGAGATCAACCAAATCAAGATTCACAGCAGTTTCTTGTTGAGGTGTGTGAGAATTTACAACAGAGTGGTTCAGTGTTGTCTTAATCATGGGAACAGAAGAGCCTTCTCGAGCATTGCCAACTAGTCCACAGATAACATCTGATGAGCTTGCTGTTGAAGGATATGCTAACAGGGTATCATTTGAGTAACTACACGAGTCATCAAGCTGAACTGTGTTCAGGTCCGGCAGAACTACCCTAGATAATGAGCATCGCTGTTTCTTAGTAGGTAGATTGTCGCAAGGATGTTGTTCAAGTCCTGCAATGAGAACCAATATCGAAAAATTTAAAAACTAGTACAAGCTTAGCTTTTGCAACACTAAGGTAGTGTTTGGGTGGGTTACAAAGCCATTTTCATGACCAAAAATCATAATCCAAACATGAACAATGAGAAAATCATTCATATTCCGATTCATTCTCATATCTGGACAAATATTATAATCCAAACGCTCCCTAAGAGTTTAAAGGTACAGCTCCATTACCTCGAGGTGAGTCTTTATTCACACTTCTAGAGATGATCTGATCAGATACGACAGAAACTTGTGATTCATTTATGCCTCCAAAATAAGGTCGCGGAGCAGAAAAGCCAAGTGTGCGCGCATGACTTGCACCTTCATCTGGCATTGCCTCATCCTCTTCTAAATCAATAATAACAATTTGGGATTTTCCCTTATTCGCTCCATTTCTTCTCTTCCCACGTCCGATGCTCAGAGAAAGCTGCAAGTCCTCGGAATCTGATATTACCACGGTATCTAGAGAGTGGTTCCAGACATTATCAACATGGTTAATGCACTGAGCAGAAGAAAGTTGAATATCAAGAGGACTGTGTTGGAACTTATAGAATACACCACTATGTTCTTCAGAGAAGTCCCGGCTTAAAGATTTTGCCGAACCAACCTGAAAGACAAGTAGACCACAATAAGACCGTCAAAACGCAGATTAACCATTAATATCATTGTTCTACTTAACACCATTTACAGAACAAGAACAAGATTGAGCAGTTGTTTCAGGACCGAAAGAACCATTGAGACATTACTAGGGTACAGCTTCTAAGCACACAACATAGAAAAGCAAGAAATAGCAAACAACACCCTACTTCAGATATACTTCATTTACCGTCAAAGTTGAAGAATAAGTTGTTTCTATTGCCATTTGATCGTATCTTGACATATCAATAAAAGGCACCACAGTTGATTCAGTCCTCTCAGTCCACAAATCACAGCTCTCAAAATCCTTCCACCCAGAATCCACCATCAATGTCCTTTGTGTCCCATATAATCTATGGAGTTCATGGACCTGAAGAGCAACAATAGGCAAAACAAGTAAGAAACAAATCCCAAGTAATCTACGGAACAAGCGTAAATGCATAATGCAATATCGATTCCCGGGCAATCACATACAACCATACCTGATTTCTGAAAGTAACCTCCTGATCTAGCATTGTCTGCTTCAACACATCTTTCACCGAATCATCATGCGCGTAGACTGAATTCAGATCAAAGTCTCCGCGCACCATCATTTTTTGAGTCACACAATCGAAGACTACTGCATCAGATCAGATCATATCATATCATCCAGACCAACTAGCATGTCTTGCAAGAAACTTCCCTACACGATTTCCATCAAAACTCCACGTTATAAAAATCCTCCAAGAATCCAACACATACATGATTTCATGAACATGAAAATTGAACAAACCTTCACAAAAATAGAAAGCAAATAAATGTTGAACAATCAGTACCATACAATGTCCTGAGAACTGAAACAAACAGTAACCAACCTGGTTATGTCTCACACAGTAGATTTAAAGCAGATGTGCATTAAATTAAGCAAAAGCTAACTGAATTCCACTAAATTAGGCTTACAATTGTATAAACCCTCTCTCACTCACACACCCTAAAGCAATCAGCAAATTAGCCTAATGGGTTTATCTATAATCAATAGAAGATCACTAAAGCACAAAGCCAACCAGAAAACGACACTCCAAACACAACACATTTACAGTTAAATTCCCCAAAAAAGAAACGATTTTTAATCAAACCCAGAGAGCAACGAAACACAAATCTTCAGCTGTAACAAAAATGTAGAGAACCCAGCAAGTACCATGAGAATAGAAGAGAACCCAGAAAGGAGCACGAGCGACAGAGCATTCCGGGACGAGAAAGTTTAGAGCTTTTACTCGAAATGGTGTCTGTAGAGAACCAGAGTTTGCGAGAGAGATCATATATGATGTGATCAGAGAAATGGGTTTGGGGTTTCCGGAGAGATATGGTGATGCAATGGGAGGCGAGGAGAGAATCGGATCGATGGGGTCAGAGAGAGAGAGAGAGAGAGAGAATAACTTCTGTGGAAATGAAAAAACAGAGAGAGAGAGAGAGAGTAACAGTTGTAAATAGGCGCAGCAATGTTGGGTTCACCATCTCAACACTCATAATATCAACATCAATATAATATATATGTATATGTATACATGCGCGTGGAGCGCGTGGTATTATAAAAATATCAGCCGATGACTAAAATAGTTTACATCCTATTGGATAATATGTGTATCTAAGTTTAGGTGAAATGAGAGGATTTAAATAAGTTGAGTCTCAACTAGAGCTGACAAATTGACTATCGGGTATCTAAACGGGTCTAGTTAGAAAAAGTGTAAACATGTCCGATGTACTATTTAGTACTTATGTTGGTGAAATTAATTTGTTTATATCGTCCAACGGTGTAAGAATATAGTACGAGACTTCAAATTCACCAAACATGTGTTGATCAGTTGAGCGAATTGTAGATAATTGCTTAGGTTGTTGGTCAGGTCTAATGACCCACGAGCAATTAGATTGAAGTGAGACGAAATAGATGTGCCACACTTGTTTTATGGATTCGTTTATTTTGTGTTTTTCTGCTATGCTGTCTTGATCCAATTCGATGTGAATGTTGATATGATGATTTCTTCAGGTATTCGACATTATCATCATCTATTAAGCAACATTTTGTTTACTTTATTTAAGTAATGTGGTATCGATAACTCGCATGAACGAAGCTAAAATCATATCATCACGAGTTTATCGATAGATCGTTGAAAACTAAATCAATAAAAAGAACACAAATAGTGATATGGATTATCGTTTAATAGTTATTGAATCGTGTCGATGCTTTAGAGGTACATCATATAAATAGATATAGAGAGCACAGCAAGTGTCCTAGGCCATAGACCAGAATAGAAGTGCCCAGTTTAAAGATATTTGGTTTGTTCAAACAAGTACCGTTACTTTTGGAGCTGGGGCCCACATGCAGCATCCAAGATGTGACTATTAAATGTGAATTTTGATATTGTAATGTGCAAGTGTAAAGTACTGTATGCACATTCATATCCTCAACCTTCCCCACGCGCACACTTGCACACGTCTCTTGAGTGTATTAGGAAAGCTAGTGTTGTGCCTCTTAATTAATTCATTAATCACTTCACATTTTGCTAATTTGTATGTTGATTATGGATTAATAGAGAATTTTCTTAGCATTAATTTAGTGGATCCAGAATTCAATTATTTAGAAGTTGGTGTGTCACGAACGAACACCATCAATATCAAATATTTATTCGTTGGGAGAAAAAAATCATGATCAAGACGAGATCATCCGCTGAGAATAAAACTCAACACACTAATTAGAAGATGACAATTCATTTCTATCTGTTTATATAATTTTATGAGTGCATATTTTTATTTGGTTTTATATTACGTGTGTTTAAGATGGGTCTCATACAGTAATTGCACTGCATTCGATATATGATGTGGTATGCAAATTACATTCAAGACGTAAGTGATGTGAGCAACATATGCCATATTGATCTCTCAGTTCTCTCCCATTGAATAATAAACATGATTCTTTGTTGCGTTCGTGACATGAACAACAACTATATTGCTCTCCCATATCCCTTTCCTAACATTTAGGAGTCAAAAACTTTCTCTCTCAGTTCTTTTTCATGGATGAGAGCAACGCGAATAAAAGTTAGTGTTATGACTTTATCTAATTTCAACAAAGAGTTACACATAAAAGTTATGTTTTCAATATTAAAAGGTTGAGATTGTAACTATAGTTACACGCAAAAAGTTATGTTTACAATTGATTTGAACATCTCATTCCACCGAGACACGGTACGTAAGAAATTGTTTAAACCAATAAAACGCCTCACAAATAATAAAGTTCCTCTAAAACCACTCTTTTCATGCGACCCTGAAAGAGAACCAAGACAATAAGTGAAGAGGACCTCTTTCAAGTATATATTAATTGAAGAATGTTTCAATTGGGTTGAGGTTAATTATGACATTGAACGAATGGACACTCTTAAGTTTAAATTAAGATTATATACAGCTACGCATAAATTTAGAGATGAAAAATAATCTTAATTAACTTTTTAGATGAACGACCTCAATACATAGTGGGTTATCACTCGTACATGTGAGTAAATTTTGTGGACAGAAAGTACCGACTATATTCATTTTTTTTAGGTGTTAACCATGAGTTTCATGAGAGGGTCCGCACTATTGATGATTTGAAATCTTTAAGCCGTTTTACCACACCCAGACTAATCTCATTCAAGATTTAGTCACAGTTAAAACTCTTCATCTCTTTCCATGGATGTGTTAAGTGGGGATCGAACGCAAACGCTCTTCCCACTCACGCAGCATGTGTTATCAACTGCGCCACCGCCCATGGGTACTATATTCATTTTGCGTAAGTCTCACCCAAATTTATTTCTCTGTACATAGTGACAAACATTTCAAATTCATTTCTTTTATGTTCTTCCATTATAATCATATAGGCTTTGATTCAACTCTCATTCCCTTTCTATTCTCAATTGTTATATTAGTGATACACATATTGATATTGGTTGAGACAAATTTATTTTAATTGAAACTGTGCCGACAATTTGATCATTACATTTTAAACATTTTTAAAGTAAAAAGTGCTTAAATGAGAATAAAAATGGGTATATAGTGGTATTGATTATGAGATCATGTGAGCCAAATATTGAATACTTTTTTCTCCAATTGATGGAGATTGTTAGTTACATGTTGACTGAATTATTATATACTATAATTCACACACAACTTATTTATTACTATATTATGGGTAATATGTATTTCAATTGACTGATATAAAATTATACTCACTCCGTTCTAAAATAAGTGTCTTATTTCTATTTTTTACAAAAATTAAGAATTACAAGATAATTTAGTGTG
>JAYMTA010001937.1:0-18129 GCA_036897625.1 Pelargonium cotyledonis | reverse complement strand
AAAAAAAAAAAAAAACCAGCTAAAACATAATGGTAGACTACGCCTGCATGTAAAATTACTTTTTTCTAAAAAGACAAAATGGCAACACGGGGCCGAAAAGCAGCACACTTGGCACCCCTCACCAACATTACTTAGCGACTACTTTTTCTCCACAATAATAAATAAAGATTGCTCTTTTTTTCCCCATCATGTATGTATTGATCAAAACTTGGAAACATACATGTCTTCTTCTTCTTCTTCTTCTTTTCCTGTAATTGGTGGTTCTGGAAATGTGTTCGAATTTGGGAAATACACAACAGAGCTGAAGAGAGTTGAAGCTGCAGCAGAGACATCATGCAGTTTTGGTAAGAGTCGGAGGAGGTCTGGTACAGCTCCTGAAGAATTAGCAGCGGCTGATCCTTCGATTCCTCCAAACCCAGTTTTGATTGGGACGACATGTGAAGGTGGAGAATTCCCAGTTCTGGTGTTGCTCCATGGCTATCTTCTCTCCAACTCTTTCTATTCTCAGCTCATTCAACACATTGCTTCTCATGGCTTCATCATCGTCGCTCCTCAGGTCTGTATACACTTTCTGAGTAATTATAAGTTTCTGGGATTTGGCAGCTATAAACTTCACTAATCAACTAGTTGCTACATCCAATTTTAGTTTCGGGTTCGGCCGGGTTGATAAAGCCTAATTCAAAACCGACCCGAAAGTTCTTCACTTTTTTAGCCATAAATGTGTTTATTCATGGGAGTTGTAGATAAATCTGACTTAAAATTGATCTGATCGGGTCAGATTATATGGGTGCTCCCAGGATCGATCGGGTTTGACATAATTAATCAGCAATTGAGGCCATAAGGATAATGTTATGAAATAGTTCATCTGCTGAATATATATAAACTTTCTTCTTGTTTAAGTGGTAAAACTGTGTGAAAGTAGTCTCAATTAGAACTGAGTTTGATTGGATTTTGGGTCGGATTTCAGTTTTCAGAAACCGTGTAGGTTTGCCTGACCCAAAAATTGTTTGGATCGGGTGTCGGTTTCCCCCACAGTTATGGTCCAAATTGCTAGTTCTACCCTAAAGTCTAAATTAGATGACAGTAGTTAATTTGAACAAATTTGGCATACTTTGGACTAAATTGGAACTAAAACAAAATGGTCAGTAGTGATAGAGTTAGAATCTCAGCCAAGTTTATTAAGCTCTTTTCTATGTGGTATTTGTATATTTATGAAATGACTGCTTGACATTCATGTAACACTTTTTTGTGTTGTTTCAATTCGTCTGTGTCGTGATCAGTTATATGTGGTGGCCGGACCCGATGCAACAGAGGAGATCAAGTCCGCTGCTGCGACAACAGAATGGCTATGCCGAGGACTCCACAATTTCCTTCCACCCCATGTCCGGCCCAATCTTAGCAAGCTAGGACTCGCTGGCCATAGTCGTGGGGCCAAGTCTGCCTTTGCGCTTGCTCTCACAAAACAAGCCACTGCATTGAGGTTCTCGGCCTTAATAGGCATTGACCCCGTCGATGGAATGGACAAAGGGAGACAAACCCCTCCCGCGGTGCTCACCTACGTTCCTCGTTCTTTCGATCTTGATATGCCCGTGATGGTGATTGGTTCGGGTTTGGGGGAAGTTAGAAGGAACCCTTTGTTCCCTCCTTGCGCGCCCAAGGGCGTTAACCACGAGGACTTCTTCCGGGAATGCCGGAAGCCGGGATGTTACTTTGTGGTTAAAGATTATGGGCATCTTGACATGTTGGATGATGATACTAAAGGGATTAAAGGGAAGGCTACATATTGTTTGTGCAAAAATGGGAAGTCTAGGGAGCCCATGAGGAGGTTTGTTGGAGGAATTGTGGTTGCTTTCATGAAGGCTTATTTGGGAGGTAATGAGAGTGAGTTGTTGGCTATTAGAAGTGGACAATATGAGAGTGTACCTGTTGAGCTTCAAGCTACTGAATTTCTTGAGTAACCAAGTTTAGTTTAGCATTGTAGTTCTAAATAGTGCCATGTATGTTGTGTCAAAGGGAATAAGATAATATAATATCACATTTGCAAGTCATGTATTGTTACAGATTTGGGGGTTTTTTCTTCGGTTTCGGGTAGATGAACCCTGACCCAATCCTATAGGGTTGTAGAGTTTATGAATTTAGGCATCAAATGTATTGTTCATCGAGCATGCAAAAAAAGGTTTGGAAAACTGGGATTAGATCCCAATCTGAAGTGAAATTTCCTAAGCGCACCTTTTGGTATGTAGTTTTGTACTGCCTCTAGGAGCTTCTGGTTTTGAATCTTTTGGAAAAATCCACCTAAGATATAGACAGATATCTAGACTCGTAATAATTTACTCAACTTGAACTTGAACCCATTTTTGGGGGTGTTGAAAAATGTAGTCCCGACCTGAAACGGTTAAGGTTTCGGGTACCTTTTGCCAACTCTCAACCATTAAGAGCAGGTTGGGGGAGAGATGGGGTCACTCCTCTGAATTGAACTAGTGTGGTTTGGCAGCCATAGGCTAAAACTAATGACATAAGAATCATAACTCCTGTGATGTCTAAAAAATAAAAAAATCTATAAAAATGAATTATAAATATATAATTAAGTAGGCTCTATAAATATTAAATTTGCCTAACAAGTATCTTCTCCATTAGTCCACAATAATTGAGTCCAACATTTGATTGGTTATGCAATGTCACAAAATCAATTATTTATACAATCACCCCATGCAATAACTATCATTACAATTATTCTTGAGGGTATGAGATGGACTATGGAAATTCTGTATATATCAATCATTGTATGCATTTTAAATAATAAAAAATTTATTTATTATTTTTTACTCTAATTGTTTTATCTATTTTATTATTTCAATGCTGTTGAAATATAACTAAGAAAAATGATGCTAATTGAGAAACTATTTTTCTCTTTTGAGTGACCATTCTCCTTTTAAACAAGTTAGTAATGCTATTTGAATTTGACAATTTTATTTGGCTACTTTTATTAGAGATCTACATGTGTACTCAAATACCACGTTAGCACTAAAAATAGATCAAACAGAAAATTAAATTGATGTCACACCAAAGAAGCCAAACTTGCTCATAATTCAAGAACTCACAACTAAATCTAGCTCCGCGACAAAAACACTCGATCACTAAGTAGTTGCAAGCCTCACCATGACGAAATATTTGACTTGCATTTTCTTGAAGCTCCCTTTAGGAAACACCCTAAGGTCTTGCCTAAGAGATATCCACTTAAATAATTGATGTTAAGTCCAATTTCATACTCAAATGTCCAAAATTTACCATGGTGGCATGCCCGCAACAAAATACACATACGCCTTTTTGGATCTCCCTCCTATACAACACCCTAGTGGTTTGCTAAGGATCTCAACTCGAACAAAATTTTTTTTTTCTTTTAAGTATGACGCTAGCTAAAACGTAAAATCTTGTTGCAACTAAAATTAGAATTTCATCATGACGCTAAACTTACTTGTGACAAAATATGTGCACAATCTATTAAAGATTTCTCATTTGACCTTCATCTCGAGAGTCTCCCAAATGCAAGACAAAATCACGTAAGAGTTGAGCCTATATATGCAAGCATCTCAAATGGGAAGTGGGTCACTCTCATGTCACCTAAAACTTCGAATCTTTCCTCCTCCTAGACCTTCATCAAGGATCCTTAAAGCTCACAAGGCCTTTTTCTTCTTCAAGATTTTTCAAGGATTACATTTGGAACTCATCTACAAGAAAGATCAAATCCACACATTTAGAATTCGAGAAAATATTAATACTTCTAACACGTAGCACTAAGAATGTATAATAACATATTACAACTCAATTCATTATCCATCGCGACTTAAGAGATTGGTGAAAATCTCATATTCTAACCAGACGCCTAAAAAGAGATAAAAGAAACAATTAATATAATGCTATTATTTTTAAACATTTTTTTTATTCCACCTCATCTTGTACTATATAGATATTCGATCCTCCAAGTATCGAGAAACACGTTTTAAATTAGAAAGCAAGTAAAAAACACAAAATTGTAGGTGAGATTTGGTACAAATTTAAAGATGATATCAATAATACATAAATCCGATGGCTCAAATTCAATAATGGCTACTTCAGCAGCATAGACTACACAGTCTACAGACATAAAGCCAGTTGTGCAACTCAACCACAAACAGTAACAATATATGTAAATAAAAAAATACGTAATTGAAAACAATAAAAAAAAAGTTAATTAAATAAATAATGCAGACAAGGCGTTACGTGGCAAGCTAGGGTGCATCCCAGCACCTACATTTACAAAACACCTCCCAACCGCTACACAAACGCCGCGGCCACTCCCTCCTCTCTCGAACCCAAACCCTCCATTTTTCACCTTTTTCTCTCTAATTACCAAAATACCCCTCCCCTGATCTCCGATCCTCCATGGACTCCGCCGCCGCCGCCACCACCACCTCTTTCCGGGCCATTCTGGACAAGCCGCTCCGCCTCCTCACGGAGGAGGACATTTCTCAGCTCACCCGCGAGGACTGCCGCAAATTTCTCAAAGATAAAGGTCCCATTTTCTCTCCGTATTTTCCGCTACCTGGAGAACGAGCGACTTTCGCGTGTTATTATTTTATTCGGGATTAATTAAATAAATCGAAAACCGCTGCTTCACCGGCACGTGCTTGGTTTCTGTGTCGTACAGGTATGCGGCGACCCTCGTGGAACAAATCTCAGGCGATCCAGCAGGTCATTTCCCTCAAGGCTCTGCTCGAGGTCAGTGACGACTCCGGCGCCGTTGCTCTCCGCAAAGCCCTCGTTACGGCGCGCCCACCGGAGAATCCTGTTCGGGTGAGTACGATCCCTAAGTCCAAACCCCTGACCTCAATTGGTTATGCATTTCTTGAGGGGAAGTATTTTTGTGATGTTTGTAGGAGAATTCCAATTCTACTGATTCGCTGAAGGAACTGAGCTCAGGTCCTCAGGTTTCAGTGTCTGCTGATGACACCGTTCCGTGCAGGCCATCGGATCCTCCGAAACCTACTCTTCCGGTGGAGGCGGAGTTGGGAAGCGGACCGGCGGCTGAGGCGGAGAACAAGGACACCTCCCCAAGGTTTAAGTTCGTGATAACTTTCTTTATTTAAGATCCAAATTGACTCTGAATCTAATTTGCATATTTCACAATGTCTTGACATTACTAAGAGTTTTTATAGGGTATATAATCTATGCCATTAGCTTCTTTGATGCTTGTGGAAATTAAGGGAAGCTAATGTATGGGTTTCACTCTGATGTGCTGCAGTTAATACTATGGTTATTGAGCTTTGGGAGTGTCTGGCATGGTCTTGTTTAATTGAATGGGTTCCTTCTAGAGCAGTGCTGGTACTGTTGAGTATATGTGTGCTCGAACAAAACTAAATGCTCCAGTATTCTGTTGGATTTTGCAGTAGACAACATTTGAAGTTGTAATGTGTGGTTGCATATTGGTCTTTTCAATATTGCTGGTGAAATTGTCCAGTCTAAGATTTCGTGTATGTTTGCAACTCATCTAAATATGATTTGAGAGCTAATGTATTATGTGTTGACCCCGTTTAATATTTACTAGATGTTTAGTGCATTCAAATTCAATGAAAAGACGTCTTACATTGCAAAATTGTTATTTGGGTCCTAAACAAACTGTGAGAAGAGAATAAGGATACTGGATACATCTTTGTCTATCACTATAATCAGCTTCATCAGAAAATGTATGAAATTTACTACTTCTTATCTTTTAGACGTATATATGAATATGTCAAGTTGTACATTGAAAATATCCCTTTACAATGCTGAAGTGCCAGGCCAGATATGTACTTTATTTTACAGTAGATGAATTCTGTGGTTATGAGAACACTGTACTGAAACCATGTTTGGTTGCCGCAGTGCAACTTCCGTATTAGCTTTTCATTGAGGAAAAAAAAGCATAGCATGTGAATAGCATAAATGAGGAGAGATAGGTTGCATTTCTTCCTAGATAGATAGGCAACTATTCTCTAATTTTTCTCTCTAATTTAAGTTTTAAACAGAAGTATTTGAAAATATGGCCACAGAGGTGCATGTGCAATAAATGGGATGGATGGGCAAATGACAATTTTTTACTGTGGCAAGGTCAATGTCTATGATGCAGTGCCTCCTGATAAGGTAATGACACCTTCTCTTTGCGTGGGTACCTGGAGATTACTCTGATAGCGTGTTGGCCTTCCAATGCATCAAAATATGGATTTGCAGGCTCGGACAATTATGCACATTGCAGCAAACCCAGTCCATCTACCTCAGGATGATCCAATTATCAGAGCTGCATCACTTTGGTCCTTTCCATGCCATTTACACCCTGCGTGCGATAAACCTGGTCCTACGCCTGCAAGTGTCACAATCTCTCAGACTATGCCTACAGGTAGGATTTGGGTTAGGAAGAATGCTCTTTTACTCTTTAAACTGATTTCATGGTGTTTTGGGGGTTATGACATATGAAACAATTGCTCAAGTGTAAAGGTTGCATTTACTATATGAAATTGACTCAGGAACAGTAGACCCATGAAAAAGTTTTATACATCTCATATTAGCCAAAGTAGAATCAAACCTTGCTTTTTGAATTTGGAAATAAGATTTGTTTATTTCCAACTTCTTTCATTTTTGTGATGCAGAAAGCCAAATCCAATTAAGTCACTGTTATACTCCTATTATTGCTAATGTACTTGTTCAATAAAATGAATTCAATTTTAATATTATGCATTACTTCCAATGGCTATGGTAAGGCACCGTTTTAGAGTTGTTTGGAGTCCACAGGTCTTTTTGTTGTTGGTTAGTTGTATGGTTAATAAATCACTGGACTCCAGATATTATAGCATTTTGTATATAGTAATGTACTATGTAAGCTTTGTTTCCCTGGTTGCAAACATTGAATTTGTATAAAAAGAGCTTTTTACACTATACTTATTAAATGATAAATTCACAGAAAGGACAGCTTTCTAGGTAGTACTCCTTTAAAAATAAGCATGGTTTTGATATATTGCAGAGAAGATAGCAGATTATCCTCAGCAGTATAGGGAGAAGGGGATCATTACTCGTGACCCTGGTAAGTACTTTCTGTTTGCATTCTATAATATTCTTAACTTTGTCTTGGCTCTCACCAAGTCTGGTTTGATAGTGAATCAGATAAAGAAATTTTATTCATTGCAGTGTAATTAAGATAACAAAAAAAAAAAGAAAAAAAGTTATGCGTATACATCTATAGTCTAACCAAGTATCATGAGCTTGATTCTGGGTTGATCTAGTTAAAAGGGATAAGTTGGTTTTTCTCTGGCACACCGTTCATCCTTAGTGTAAGCTTAAACACATTTAATCTCTTCTATAACACACTACTAAGGGAGTCTTTTGTAACTAAACCAATATGCATCACTTGAGCATTCCAACATGTTGAAAGCAATAAGGTTAGGTTTGGATGCATCTTTGTTGTCAATTCAGGAAAGTGTGAATGTGAAGAAAAAAGAAAATAAGAAAGAAATATGTTGTGTTTGATTGGACCGAATAGTTGCATTATTTGAGAGCTATGATATCTTTTTTCATGATAACAAAGGGGCTGCCATGCCTACA
Source organism: Pelargonium cotyledonis (assembly GCA_036897625.1). Lineage (NCBI taxonomy): Eukaryota > Viridiplantae > Streptophyta > Magnoliopsida > Geraniales > Geraniaceae > Pelargonium > Pelargonium cotyledonis. Next base: position 10,521 of record JAYMTA010001937.1, on the reverse strand, counting down.
CATCACAATTCAATACCAACATTACATCAACCTCCATCCCCTGTAAAGCCTTCATAATACTCATTACTTTTCCAAGTATTATCAGATTCTTGCCATCCTTTTAGTACCAGTGCTTGTACCACCACCCTTACACACAGCTTTGCAGGCTCAACTCTTCAACTATGTATGATGTTGCCACTACCATCTGCATCTCATTCATCATTTGTCACAGTCACCGCTTTCTTTTGTGTCCTTGGTGCCCAGTGCCCACGTCATGGTCCCCACATGCTTTTCATGTCAGTGAAAATTTACCTTTTGACTGCATTGTAGTCTACTCAGCAATAGCATGCAAAAGTTTAATAATTATACATCAAAGATACTTTTACAAAGCATATCCTAGCAATGGTTTCAGGAAATTAAATGGCATACTGGACCAGTGATGACAAGTTACCAGCTTGTAACCTTCTTATCTTATGAAGTACTTAAATTTCCATCTAACTTTTTGTGATCTTAATTAAGATGTTGAGGGTCAGGCAAGCAGAAAAGTCTCGTTGCAAAGATATTTTGAGAAGCGGAAAGACAGGTAAGCAAGGCTAGCATATCATTCACTGTATGGCACTAATAATCTTCCTTCCAAGTAATCAATGTCAGCCAGTTTTATTTGTAATTGTTTTTTTTTATCTGGTTTATTTGACTCTTAGGGGGAGATTTAAGAACAGGAAAGATACAGGATTCACTTCTCCAAGCTTGCAGATGTATTTAAACAATCAAGTAAGAATACCCATTTCAAATGGACAATTAAGCAGAAGCAATACAAGCTCGCCAACCCAGCCCAGACTGTCATATGCCCTCTGTAGCTCTGCTGATTACCAGGGAAAGACCGGTCTTAATGTCGATCTTAATGACAAAGGTTAGCTATACTGCCTTCCCCATACTACATATGCTGAATTTGATACTTATCAACTTTTGAAACCTTGGTACTTTTCTTTTGAGGGATTAAACCTTCAAACTTATTTCGCATAGAATTTTGGAACCCAATGGTCTACTTGTTTACTTATTATCACTGTTATTTAAAAAGATGCAAAAAAAAAAAAAACTTAACTACTTAGGCTGGGAATGTTATGCCTTTTTAGATTCTTGATCAATAGTATTAAGTTTTCGTCTCACTGTGGGTTGCTTTCTTGAAGGCAGTAAATGAATAGTTCCAAAGGGGATCCTGTCACCAACATGAAATAAAAAAACTTGGATGATGCTACTTGATTGAACAAAAAGAATTAAGTGGTTGTAATTGGCTTGATGAGAACAAGCTTACATTGTAGGACTAGATTTTTCCAAATGGGTTGCGTAATACATATATTACATATGGTTCTCATCCATGGGGGAGCTAGGTAGTGGAAATTATATTCAAATTCAAAATTAGAGTAGCAATGCATAGATGGTCCTCCATATCAACTTGTAATTATGTATTGTAATTTTATCATGCACCCTGTATTATGTATCTTGAGAGATATCACACTTCTTTGGACTTTTTAAGGAAACTAAAAAATACACTTATGGAAATGAGATACTCCCTCCTTCCCAAAATAATTGTCCTCTTTCCATTTTTCTGTGAAGATTAAGGATAAGTTAGTTAGAGTTGGGTTTTCTCCACTGCACCCACCCGTGCTCTTGTTGTAACAACTGAACCAACTTATCTCAAAGATATAGTGGGTAATTCATGCATAACTAATTAACTAAAATAGAAAGTGAACCCTTTTTTTTTTTTTTTTGTCATAGATTCCTCAAGATTTGAGGTTAGAACAATAGAACGCACACCAGGAGTTAGATGAATTTAGAAGATGGTGACATATATTTTCTGCATTGATATGAAAGTGTTAAAACTACTTGAAAATGAAAATACCGGTGAGGTGAGAGACTTAATTTGATTGGTTGGATTAAAATTTCTTCTTTAGACTATGTCAAAGAGATCGTAGATTCATTGATGCACTATATTGTTGGCTACTATGTAGATGTCCAAGAAGGTTGAAGTTGAAGTTGAAGATCTGTATCATGTGTTGTTTGGAATTAAGAAGAGTCCATATTTGCGGCGGTGGTAAAGAAAGAAGCGAAGGAGACGCAGCTTTGCCTTTGATGGTATGGGTGGCTTGAAACGGAAAAGTTGGGTTACTGACCATATCTAATTAAGCGGCAATTCCTAAGAGAAATGTTTCTCTAAATGGTATGAGATTTTGCTCTCAGCGGCAATTCCTAAGAGAAATGTTTCTCTAAATGGTATGAGATTTTGCTCTCATCTGATCAATTTTGTTATTTGAGTGTTTTTGTATTGTGCTGTGTGGTTTGGGTTAAGGTCTCTAATTAAGTAGGTATTTAGCATGGCAATTGTAATTTGTAAATTACATTTTATGGTGCTAACAGCCCATCATGTTAGTTGAAGTATTTATGTTATTCCTACTGGTATCAAACAATTATTAGTGCAACGCAACGTTCACAAATTCATGAGATAATCGAAGTGTCGAAGCACTTATTTTATTTTATTTTTTACAAAATCTGAAATGGAAATCAGTTCATATGAACGTGAAAATGAGAATGAAATATGCTCTAGCGCTTGCTAAAATCGACTATTATAGTCAAACAAAAAACTAAATTAATCAAATATGTCCAACTTTTTAACCAAACTAATTTTAAAAATAAAATTAAAACTCTAAACATGGAAAAAGTTACTCAATATGTTAAAACTCTATTCAGTGCTTTCTCCATATGTTGCTCGGGTTTCAAAATAGGTTGCGTGTTGTTATCCATAACTGCTTTATTCATAGGTTGCTCGGGTTTCAAAATAGGTGGCTTGGGTTGCGAAGGAGATTGCTTTCTTATCCAAAAATCTCGCTTTCTTTTCCAAGTAAAGCGCTTCTTTTTCAAAATAGATTGCGTGTTTTTATTTAAGAGTGCTCTTTTCATTATCTCTAAAATTTCTCAAACATCTTCTTGTTGTAGCAAAGTTTGACAAATTACATGTGTGACTCATGTGGCATATTTGATTTGTTTTCTTCAAAATTTTGTGTGTGTTTGGATAATAGTGATGAAGCTGGATAGTTGATAGATTATAGATGATTAACAAAAAATTTTGGGATCAAACAGGTCGAAAATTTATTGTTAGAAAATTATTTATGAATAAAAATAGAGACAGCACAGTTGGGTTTGAACCCAAAAAATAAATCAAATTGGACCAACTTTTAATAATAAAAAGAACTTAGAATGAATAAATTCGGCCCGACCTCAGTCAATTCATAACATTATCATTATGTCTGGTTCAATTCCAAATAAATTCGGAAGAGTCGATTTTATTTTACTTATAAAAAAATGCCTTTAGTAATTATATATTAAATTTTATAATATTATAATTCAATATGTTTCATTATTATTAAGCTCATTCATTGAGTTGATGTGTAAACTAATGTTTGATATTACTGGGAGGTGCTGACATCGGTAAATACTCAAGAATGGCGATCAGTAATCGTTATTGATGTTATTTAAGTCGTTGCTAGATTTGGAACCGAAAAGAAAAAACCAAAATTTTCAGTCCACTCATTTACAATCGGTCCGGTCCGATCAATTATGAGACCTATTCCTTTTTGGTCCAAGTCTTCGGTCAATTTCTTATAGAGGATTCGTGCGTTCCAGTTGGGTCGGTCCAGTCTTGGACCGATGCCCAGCTCTAGAAACCGATAAAAGAGGACATTTCAGTCGTTTCATGATGAGGGCTTCATTATATTCAACCATTCGTCTTTCGTCTCCACTGGCGTCGATTCACAGCATCCTCTGGGACGAAATTTCTGAGCGACGCTCCTCCTTTCCATTTCCAATTCCAAACCCAGCTGCTATGGCTTCTTCAAACAAGGTGCTTTAATTCTCTTTTCTCTTCGTTTCTCTGCAATATTTGTTTTCTATTTTGCGGATGGTGAATCAAACTCCAGAGGATGATGGACTTTTGGTCTCATGATGGCTTCAATCGCTAGTTGTTTTTACAATTTGATTCCTCAATTACATTGTTGTGTAGCTTTCCTTGTTGTATGTATGGATTAGTTTTGATGGTTGCCCACAATTTGTATCCTACTTTAGGAAGTTTCCTATCTATCTTTTATCACTGTCTTTGTTGTATGTGTTCCAATTCCTTAAGCTCAACTTCTCTATTGCTGTTATTAGCTTGATCCATTTAGCTTCATTTTAAATAGATGTGATGTGAGCATGGCACTATCCACTTGGGTGCAGCTTCCTTTCCTAGGTTTGGCTTGTAAATCCACCACGTAGCATGTTCATTTCCATGCCCATCCGTCCCAAATAAGTGTTCTGCTTCACTTGTTGCAAAAGTTATTCCATTTGTCCCCAAATACTTGTTCACTTTACTTTGTATTTCACAAACTCAAGTGATTATAACTAACTAATATGAGGGGTATTATTGATAATTCAAACACAATTCGCTTGCCAAAAAGGAAAGGGAACACTTATTTTGGGGCGGTTAGAGTTTCTTGATAGCCTCAAGTACATCTTTTTCTTTGTCTCCTTGAAGTCTCATGTTGGAGGCTTTTCCCCTAAGAGACCAGGGGTGTAGAAAACATTTCTTCTGAAATCTTAAGGCCATCAAAGATGAGATTAAGAGTTTTAGTGTAAACAAGTGCAAGATTTAAGGAAAGGTGCAATAAGTATCTAATAAAACCATGTAGGGGTTTTAGGTTTATGTTTACACTTTACATAGTCATTCTACTTAGTATGGAGATAAAATTATTGGGTGAAGGTATGAAGGAGCCTATAGGGCCCAACCGAATTTAAATTTTAGTGGGGTAATAATGTAGTTTGAAGCTGGTGTAAGACCGTAATCAGCTCATCAAGATGTAGGATGTAGAGAATCTGCCATTCTTATCTTCCCAATAATTGACTTGATCCTTAGATATGAAGTAAAGATGGTTCTTGGTGATCCTTGGGATTGGACTTGCTTGCTGGGTCTTTTGAAATTCTGCCGCTATATGTTGGATGTTGGATACGGAAAGAATAGTTGTTCTAGTTTTCATTGAATCTTCTCATAAGTTTCAACCATTCTCGTGAGAGTCTGCTAAACAATTATTATATTATTTTAATGTCACGATATGAATTTCAGTCTTCAATTTGATGATTCACATGATTGCGCACTATATGATAATTGTTGAATATGGTATGAGAAATCTAGCCTTGAAAGAAGAGAGGATATGCTATGAGACCTATTCCAATTCCAAACCAGCTGCCATTCTTATCTTCCCAATAATTGACTTGATCCTTAGATATGAAGTAAAGATGGTTCTTGATGATCCTTGGGATTGGACTTGCTTGCTGGGTCTTTTGAGATTCTGGCGCTATATGTTGGATGTTGGATACGGAAAGAATAGTTGTTCTAGTTTTAATTGAATCTTCTAATAATTTTCAACCATTCTTGTGAGAGTCTGCTAAACATTTATTATATTATTTTAAAGTCACGATATGAAATTTTAGTCTTCAATTTGATGATTCACATGATTGCACACTATATGATAATTTTTGAATATGGTATGAGAAATCTAGCCTTGAAAGAAGAGAGGATATGATATGAGAGTTGAATAACAATATTGGAGAGAGTTGAAACAAAATTATATGTCAATTTTTGGAGTGATGGCCTGTCTGTTATCTGGATGAAAAAATACATTAACTTTAACTATACACATCATTAGGCTTTTAATTCTTACATGATATTTCAGAAGAAGTAATATAAGCTTGCTAGATACATAAGCTTTAACTTTATGCATCTTTGAATTTTATTTCTTATAGGATTGTAGAGAGGAAGTAATACAAGCTTGGTATATGGATGATAGTGATGAAGACCAGAGACTCCCCCATCATCGGGATCCCAAGGAATACGTATCTCTAGACAAACTTTCTGGTAAAATGCGTATACAGATATAGTTTCATCATTAATTCATGGGCTTTTTAACTTCCTCTGAGCAATTACGTTGGTCTTACAGAACTTGGAGTTCTGAGCTGGCGATTAGATGCTGATAATTATGAGACTGATGAGGAGTTGAAAAAGATCCGTGAATCCCGAGGATATTCCTACATGGTTTAGCATATGCTCTCTCTCTCTCTCTCTCCAATAATTTTTTTATGGGACTTCACCTTATGGAATTGGAAACTCTGTTTGCTCTTTCTTCAGGATTTTTGTGAGGTGTGCCCAGAGAAACTACCAAATTATGAGGAGAAGATTAAAAATTTCTTTGAAGAACATCTTCACACGGACGAGGAAATACGCTACTGTGTGGCAGGAAGTGGTAAGATTAGTTACTGTTTGTTTTTAGTTTATCTATTTTAGCCAGTTATTGCTTTCTCATATTTGTCTCTTCTGTGAAGGTTATTTTGATGTCAGAGATCGTAATGAGGCTTGGATTCGCGTGTGGGTAAAAAAAGGTGGGATGATTGTTCTTCCAGCTGGAATTTATCACCGCTTTACCCTGGACACAAGCAACTACATCAAGGTAACGTTGTAATTTTGATATATGTTCACATGTAGCAAAGTAAATTGTGTGAAGTAACTACCTTTTCCTCTCTTCCTTTGGTTAACATTCCTTTGCTTCTCCCGTCACTAAATATTGAATTTATCTAATAGTAACTGTAATTTGTGAAATTTGACTGTAATGACAACTTTACATAAACACTTGACCAATTAAAATTTCAAACTAAAGCAGCCATGAGTAATTTGGACTCGGACAGCTCTGATACATCTAGATTGATTATTACTTAATCAACTCAACTCGTGTAAGTGGTACATATCTATTTGAAGATAGGTGTTATTGTCCATTTATATGTATCAGACATGGATATTGATGTATTGGCAGAATACAACATTATTTTGTGTATATTTTCTCGAGAATTGTTAACTTCAAGTGGATGTCCTGAGGGAATCTCTTGGCAGAATGAACTACTGATTAGCTGCCCCTTTATTCTAACACAAAGGGGTTTTAGGGAAGCTGACTTAAATATTCTTGCAGGCCATGCGTTTGTTTGTTGGTGAGCCAGTGTGGACTCCATTTAACCGTCCTCATGATCATTTACCAGCAAGGTATATGTTCATCTTCAGTGTTTAGATTCAAGTATATTTTTCTCATTTATTGCAACATAGTTTATTTATGGTGATTGGTGAGTCTTGGAGTGATGGCAAAGTTGCTTCCTTGTGACATCGAGGTCATGGTTTCAATTAGGAAAATATTTTGCTATGTAGGCGCAAGGCTGCTACCCTCCCAAACTCCACAGCAGTGGAGCATCATGCACTGGGCTGCCTTCTATCGCAAAATAGCTTATTATCTGGGCATCATTATAACAACCATTGATTATGTTATATATTTGCACAAGATGTGCAAGGAAAGTAGTAAGAAAAGACAGAATATTTGTCTTAATGGAGGAGATAACATTAGATAGGAAAAATTGGAGAAGGAGAATATGAGCAGAGCATCCCATGGATTCATGGATCTGTTTTCTTCATTTTTGGGGAAATTGGCATGGTTTTTGTATTTGAACAAAATTTCTGAATGGATCCAGCATACGCGGACATAGTTTGGGTATAGGTATCAGACGACTGCGGCATAAATTTTCATTAATTGTGAAATAAATATATTTTGGAGCATTTAACATTTCTATTACCTAAAATAATGTTAGAAGTACACATATATTTATTTTGCTTGGGAAGCCATACTTAGCAAGGGATGTTTTATTTGCAGGAAAGTGTATGTTGAAACTTTTGTGCAAGATGGTGCTAAACGCGTTGTTGATGCTGCAGCGTGATTCAAGAACCTTGAGATAAATACTATATTTACCGTAAATAAAGTGTCATACATTGTATGGCCTGTTTTCAAATGTGTGAACATTTGAATTTCATGTATGAAATACGCTCATAGTAGTATGTATGCGTCGTTCCCATTAATTAATGTAACTGACACTGTTGTAAAACATGAACAGTTGATATACATTTGTTTGCCAAGTATATGATCGTCGTCATTGAGATAGAGAATTGGAAATAGAAGAAGACCAATTTGGTTGAACTGGATGGTCTATTGATTGAATGAGCCGGGTTGTGCTCATGTTTTGAAACACATAATTGGGTTCAAGGATTGTCACTATATGGTTGGCTTGCATTTGAAGCAGGCTTGCCTGTTTTGTTGTTGGCAATTTTGACAGCAAAGATTTGGTCAAAATTTGAATTAGGTGAAACCAGAACTTAGGTAAGATTGGGCTTTTTGGTCAATTATATTCTCCCGATTTGCTTCTTCATTTTTGATTTGATGTCTGGTTTTTTTATTAATGTATTTTGTTTGTTGCTGATCATGAGACAAAGCAGTAGCAAATTAGCGAAGCCACTCCATTGCCTTAACATGCTTACACGTAGGTGTGTTCTTTACTGACTATTTCATTATTGTTTGTTCCCATTACTATATTCTTCTTTAGTGGTTGTTTTTCACGACGCGTAACTGTGATTATATATATATATATATGTATGTGTGTGTCCATGGCTTAGAGTTCTGCTTAAAAGTTTTGAGCACAAAGAGAATTATTATTATTATTATTATTATAGAATGTAGTATACAAATAGTTGGTTTTCGTTCGGGAGGGCTTTCTTTCTATTGAGAGTAAAATCTAGGGTTTTTAGTGGGAGGCAGAGTTTGTGCCCTTGTGACTGCTAGGGTTCGGTAAGGAGGAAGGAGCAGTGAACGGGGCTTAGTGAAGGTTGATCGGCGAGCAAAGCAACGGCGTTTGGGACAGAGGCTTGCGGCAGGGATTGTTGTCTCCTTCCAGCGTCAATGGCTTCGTGCACTCCAAGGCAGGGAGGTGGTAACAAAGGGGAGGGAAATAGTCCAGAGCTAGAAGAAAACCAGACTTTTCAGGGCCTGCAGGATCCGTAAGGGGGGAGGATGGCTACCACGTTGTGGATAGTCACTGGATGTCTTATGGTCTGGTTCAAGGTGAAGGCAGGGGCTGTATGTTGGACAATTCGGGGGGGTGGGGCGTGCCTAGAAGTTGATTGATTGCATTGTCCTGGGATGGTTTCCGTTTGGAGGCTTTAACGTTGTTACCCTATCATTTTTGGTTTTTAGTTGGCTTGTAGTAGGTTTTTTGCTTCTTTGTTTCTGCTTTAGATGGTTGGCTTATCTCTGAGTGTATTAATGTTTGTCTCCATAAAATAATATTTATTATTTTCCGTTCAAAAGTATACAAATAGTTGGGTTTGATTTGAGTTTTATATTAAGATTATGAAAATAGATTCCTAGATTTACATCTCTCTAAGACAATTAGTGGAGCCAATGAGAGGTTGAAACGTAGCTACCGACGTGTTGACAAAAAGTAGAAAAAGATAATTGCTAATCAAACATTAGTTGATGTGATTTAGGAATATAATAATGTTTAAAATGCAAGATATTTTTTTGAGACTGAATAGCCCCCACCATCCCATTCCACTCTAACAGTAACACCATTCACTAACTACAATTATTCTATCTCTACACTGTAGTGGTGCTACACTTCATTTCTAATTCACAGCTTGCCTCTATGTTCATGATTCTCTACCAAGCCTTGTTTTGGTATAACTCCATTGTTTACAATATCGTTAACTAAAACGACCAATTAGAAATCTAATACAACATTATCTTTATATTTGACATAAAAATAAATAATGTACGTATCATATTAGAATAATATCAATAATTTGAATACCAATTTGAATATATATGTATAGGAGAAGATAAAACCAGTACCTCATATCATCATTGGTGCTATAGGTTAGTGTTTCAATTTTCAAACGCTTGTAATTTTGCTTTTTCACTGTTTTATATATTTAATGCATTGTAGTCTACAGTGTGTTGTTGACAAATATTGAGAAAGTGACCAATAGTGAGAGGACTTTCCCAAAGGAGAAATGAAATGCGGTGAGAGAAAAAATACCCCCTACCACTTTAGGGTTTATTTCGTCTCTTCCCATCATCACTCATCTACTTTTCTTTCCCCAAAAAGCCAAAATATAAAAAATTGAGTTTATTTTATTTATAAACCTCATGAATCATGCCCACTCGACACGTGCCCCTCCTTCTTCCTCCTCCACTTTTGCTTCTTAATTTGTTGCTCTCTTGCTCCCCAAGTCTCCTTTTATTTGTCCGTTGATTTTCCAGATCCATCGCTGCTGCTTCTTCTTCTCCACCTTCAATCCAATATAGTATATCAGCTCTGCTTGTACTTGTAGTGTTTTTCATTTAGTAGTTATATGTGAATTAATTAATACACCATTATATTTCGTGTCCAACCCCTTATATATGAACATTAGTTTAATTTGGTGGCTGAAATTTGAAGAAAAAGTTAAAGCGGTGGCTGAATTTTTAAAAAATTAACAAATTAGTGGCTACTGTTAGATATTTGTTAACTTTAACTGTTAATTGCTAATTTGATGTCATTAACTAATGTTTACTAATTTTGATCGATCTAATTTTTTTTTATATAAAAAATATA
>JAYMTA010001936.1:0-18136 GCA_036897625.1 Pelargonium cotyledonis | reverse complement strand
AACAGAGAAGATGAATGCAAGGTTTGTACATCCATTTTTGTTCTTAATCGAAAATCGAAAATTAGAGATGATGATGGGTCATGGGCAGCCATGTTTGTTCTTAATCGAAATTGAAAATCAGCAATGTTTGGACAGCCATGTTTGTTGTTCAGATTTGCTAATAATAAAAAATCAGATTTTAAATTTACATAATTTTGTTGGAAATGGAAGATGTGTTTCTGTTGTTGTTTCTATTGCTACCTTCAAGGGATTTAGTTTCTTCAAATGGTGTCTTAGGGTTTTGGGTGATCCCATGAAGGTGGTGATGATATGGTGTGGGTGGAGGTGCATAGAGATGATGAATGGGTCATGGGCATCTGTGAAGACAGTGATGAAGGTCCGTTGGGCATCAAAGATTGATGGGAGAGAGATACTGATGGATTGGATGAGCTGTGTGGAGCTGAATTTCGAGAGGTAGTGTTGTATCAAATCATCTTGAGAGTCTTCTTGTTGTTGGGCTTGTTTTGATTTTGGATCCATAGATGGTGGTTTTAATTACAAACCTTGATTGTGGTGGTTTTAATTACAAACCTTGATTGTGGTGGTTTTAATTATGAAATTCTTGGAAATCAGATCATGTACCTGAGACTTGGGTGGGTGATTGGTTCAGTTGAATCTGGAAAATATTATAAAAAATTGTAACTAGATATATTGAGTTAATAAAGTCTTGTTTAAATATGAAATAATTGCATTCACCGCTACGTCAGCAAATGCATGAGCCTCTAAGTTTTAAGTCATCAAAAATGTACACATCAGCCTCTAAGTTTTAAGTCATCAAAAATGTACACATCAGCATATAACGTTTAACTTGATAAAATTAAAAGGTAAGTACTAAATTGAGTGTAAAATTAAAATGTAGATACTAAATTAAAAAAAATAAAAGTTTAGATACTAAATTATATATTTTTGGTGCCAAAAAAGTGGTTATCCCATCAATCAATAATCTTCTTCTATCTCACCTGCAACAACTCCACCCTCTTTTCTCTCTCCACCCTAAATCCAAACCCTAACTCCTCCCAACGACTCGCCATATCCGACCATTTTCCGGTGAATATGACCTGAAGTCCACTCATCTCCGGCGAGTTCAGCTCAGATTCACCTATCAAATCGAACCCGTACACCAGAAACAATGCCTTCCTACGCTGATCTGGACCGCCAGATAGAGCACTTGATGCAGTGCAAACCTCTGACGGAGCTGGAGGTGAAGAATCTGTGCGACCAGGCTAGGACGATTCTAGTGGAGGAGTGGAATGTGCAGCCGGTGAAATGTCCCGTCACGGTGTGCGGCGACATCCATGGGCAGTTCCATGATCTCGTTGAGCTGTTTCGGATAGGAGGCAGTGCACCAGATACCAATTATCTCTTCATGGGTGACTACGTAGGTCAGTTGAGAAAAGCAAAACTATATCTTTCCTATATGCATGCCTTCATTCTCTGTAATCTGTATGTAGTTTTTGTTGTTGTTGCTGCTACTGGGATTTTATTGGTTGGTGAGTTGGTTACCCCAACTCTGATTGTCGTCTATGTCCATTTTTTTGGAGGGCATGTTTAATTTCAATTGAATTTGCACGAATCGATTGTGGGATGCACTGAATATTTAGGCTTCAGTGAAATATATAGCATGAAAACTTAGGGTCAAGGAAAAGCCAATCATACCGTGGAGCTCCAAAACAGTGTATTGAAGAAATCAACTCTTGAGCATATGTGGTAAAGAAACCAGTTAGTAAACATAACCACCATCTAAATGTCTCCCAAACTTATGGTCGAAATTCAGTAATTTATTCTTTGAACTCTTCATGGTGATGTGTTACTATTAATGGAAAATGAGAGTGAATTGGGATTCTGTAAAAGGTTTAGCTGAAGAGCCATACATAGGCACAAAAAATGATCCCCTAGGATTTCAATGGATAGAAGCTTCAAGCAGGTATAAATATAATAGGTATCAAGGAATCATCTGTGGTGGAAGGTATCTTGAGAAGAGAGATTCTTAGACATTAGCTTTGAGTATGCTCTTATGCTGTAATTTTTGTTTTAAGTTGCTTGGGGATCATTGTTTTTGTTTGTTAACTAATAACCTAAATCTTGTCATAAAACCCCTTGTAATAGTCTTTAGGAGTGCAATAAACTTATGATCTAAAGTTTTAAATCGATGCTTCCAGATGTCATGCTAATGCATAAAACTGCAATGTGCACTAGTTGAACCTAAACAACCTAAATCTGATCCAAACATGGACAATTGGACTGATTTACATGTTGAGATAGGGCATTGTCAACTGAAGCGTGGCCTAAACTGCGTGTTAGTATTTTTGTAATTTCTGGTTGGGTGGTGTAAATAAATAGTTAAATACTATTTTATATTTATGATATTTTGTATGATGGTTATATTTCCTTTCTGGTATGAGCTCAAACTTTCTGGGAAAGGAATCTTTCATGGATGTTTTGAGGTGATTTTTTATTTTATTAAAAAAAAATAGTATGCAACCTTTTTCCCCTGCCCAACTCTGGCAGTGGAGATTATGCAAATAGTGGGGCGTTGGGTTGTAGCTCTGGTTAGGTATAGTAGTGTTTAAACCCTGGGGTGAGTTTGAATAGTCCTTTGTGGCTCCTAATAGATACGACATGGTCAATTTTTCAACTATTTTCCTATATCTCTCTTGGGAACTTGTCATCAAAGTGCAACTATGGTCACATATCACTATATAACTTTTAATTTTAGATCTTGTCACTGTTTAAATCTTTTTACATTGATGCAGATCGAGGATACTACTCGGTGGAGACTGTCACTCTTTTAGTGGCTCTGAAAGTTCGTTATAGAGATAGAATTACAATTCTACGAGGAAATCATGAGAGTCGTCAGATAACTCAAGTGTAAGAACTTCATTTCACTGTATCTGTCAAAAACTGCTAATTATTATTATTCTTAGTGCCGCCTCCAAATATATGATGCTGATGTGTTATGATGTTTAGTTGCAATTACTACTATTATAGTGCTTCATTTGTATTTTTATCTTATTGTTTGAAGATATTATGGGAAAAAAAGGAAAGGTATTTTGCTATGTGGCTCCATCTATCATCCTTCATCATCATCAACTCTCTCTCTCTCTCTTAGCCGTGGCAAAATTTTGGGTCGGTTCGGGTAGAGTCGGGTTCGGGTTGATGCACCCTAACCCGCCCTATATGGTTGTAGGGTTGGATCGGGTTTTTGGCATAAAGTGCATTGTTTTTTAGGTATACCATACCTGAAAATTTTGTAATTTACCCTACCGAACCTGACCCAATTTTTTTCGGGTTGATAAATTCAAATCCGAACCCGTCAAAAAACGGGTTTAGTTTTGGGTACCCAGAGGGTCCATTTTGCCTGCTCTACTCTCTCTCTCTCTCTCTCTCTATATATATATATATGTATGTATCACATCTGCAGACATGCCCAATAGTGTAACTAGTAGGTCCAGGTCCTCAAGATGATTAGGAGTTCATACTCTGTAGTCTGTATACATATTTGATTATTTTCAGTATTCTTGTTCATACTTGAATAACACAGTTTCCGGAATTGTTTAAATTTAAAAAGAGAAGCAAAAAAGGCAGTAAATATAGAAAACGGGAGGCCTTAATGTTTAAATACATCATCTATATAACTTCTATATTCAATACCCATGGAACATTTAACTTATAAGTTTAGTTCTTATGGTTTTTAGTTAATGGCTACTGTGATTTAAGAACAGGCCCTATATATATGGATGAGAATATGCAGTTTAAGTCTAATTATATATTTATGGTTAGAAATAAAATGAATACCAAAATCTGAATTTTGTTCTGGAAGGGAGGCACTAATATTTATGAGAATGAATAAATAAATAAATTAGATAAAAGAAAATTTTATTTAGGAAGTACATAGACGAGGATAAGATGTCTTCCAAATAGACACTTTGTGAAAGACTACATCTAAACAGCCTTCAAGTCAAATGATCTTTATTTCCTATTGTTATCACTCTCTTTTCTTTCATTACCTAGTCGATGGTTCTGTTCTTTTGAATCCTTTGATTGTCTCATTATGATATATCTCTTGATTTTGCAACCAAAATATTTAGATTACCTCATGCACACATCCTAACCATGTAGAAATGTAAGTGACTAAACTATGTCCTAGTATAAGGGAGTATGATCATGGATTAGATTAACTACCATTTTGGTTGCCCGATTATTAGTATTCGACCATTTTGGTACCTGAACTATATTTATGCCAACATAATCCCTTAATTATTAAAAAAAAAAAACTACCCAAATGGTGTTCATTGTTATCCAACACTAATTACACATTCTTAAATGCAATGTATCTTGGAGATATTTGGCATGGCACTTAGATTTATGTTTAGCTTCATGATTATTTAAAATTTGATTCATAGTTGATGCTCCTTGAACGCGGGTTGTTACTGTGTAATTTTCACACACCAACCTACTTGAAGCATATTTTGTAAAGTCTCCTATGACATGTATTAAAATTTCTGATAAGTTGCTTTTGGATGGAAAGAAGTGCTAGTTTGCTGAATCGATAAAAAAAAAACAAAAATCATATTCTATTACACTTTGGTTTATACAATGACTTTGTGCTTTCGCATTCCAGGTATGGTTTTTATGATGAATGCTTGAGGAAATACGGAAATGCTAATGTGTGGAAGTATTTCACTGACCTTTTCGATTATCTACCGCTCACAGCCCTAATTGAGAGTCAGGTCAGAATTCTCTGACAATGTTTACCCCCATCACTAGGGTTATTCCCATGCCTTGTTTTAGAGCTGTTTTTTAATCTTATGTTGTAGATCTTCTGTTTGCACGGTGGACTCTCCCCCTCTTTAGACACATTGGATAATATCCGCTCCCTGGACCGTATACAAGAGGTGTGCATCGTTTCTCCTTTCCTGCTATTATATTTTAAATTTTGCGCAGAACTTAATTTGCAGTAATTTATCATCTTCGATACCTGTTCCAAGAATAATTGGACCAGAGCATTGTTTTTGTTGTTGTCATAAGGTACTGGATAGTTGATATTGCTAGAGTAATAACAGCAATACAGTTATTCCTCAATGTGATTGCATGATTAGTTGGATTACCGTAGTCTATTACTTGCATTTTAACGATAGCCTGAGTAGATGAGAATGGTCCTTATAATTGTAGGACCCTTGTGAGCTGGGTATAATTATTTCTATTTATGAATTTATTTTTTCATACCCGTCACATGTTAATATTTGGCCGTGGTATATTGTTGGTAATGATTTATGGTTTCTAAGTTTTCCAATGAATTAGTATTAAGCATTCCTAACCCAAATAGAGAGGGAGAAAAAGAAGTGTGGAATTATATAAGTTCAGAATAGTGGCAAATTAGTTTAGGCGCACTCTGCTTGCTTGTATCTTACAGAAGAAGCAATTGGAATGGATTATGCTTCCGCATAACTGTTGTAAACTCAATTGGAATGAGAAAAAGCTATCTCATAGTGTGAGAGACCTTATCAAATGATATGTTATTTGAAGTATAATCGTCTTTTCTTGATTGTGAGGTATGTAGGTTCCTCATGAGGGCCCAATGTGTGACCTCTTATGGTCTGATCCGGATGACCGCTGTGGGTGGGGAATATCTCCTCGGGGAGCAGGATACACTTTTGGACAAGATATAGCACAGCAATTCAATCACACAAATGGGCTAAGTCTCATATCAAGAGCTCACCAGCTTGTCATGGAAGGATACAACTGGTGCCAGGTATGAGTACCAAACCAAAACCAAAAGCAAAATTGGATGAGTAAATTTATTCTCATGTATGTTTCACATCTGTTACATTAGGAAAAGAATGTGGTGACGGTGTTTAGTGCCCCAAATTACTGCTACCGGTGTGGCAATATGGCTGCAATACTTGAGATTGGGGAGAATATGGAACAGAATTTTCTTCAGTTCGACCCAGCTCCTCGTCAAATTGAACCTGATACCACCCGAAGAACTCCAGACTATTTTTTGTAATCCTTATGACCATACAACCTTCTGTCAATTCTTGTTTCTATCATATTGTGTTTTTGTAGAGTTCAATACTTGTAGGCTCCCGGCTCCTTTTCGAATTGATTTGAGTAGAATTAATTGATTTATTACTTAATGCTGTTGTGCACAATAGAAACACAACTTGTTGAATTTTTTATCAGTACTTTCCTTGTTTGCTTTGATACAAAATCATATACAATCAACTTTCATTCGCATGTTTGCAGGAGAACGCTGTTGATGAACATAGTTAATTGTTGCATTTCTTTTCCCAAAATCATACACAATCAACCCGGGAGCTCAACATCCATTTTTGGGAAGCTCGTCTGGATCCAAGTAGAGGCCCTTCGTTTGGGAGACGAGCTCAACCCGGGTGCTTCCAGTCACAGGTTCAATGAACCTTTTCAGTTGAAACACATGAAAGTGTGATGTTTCTTTGCATTTTTGGGAAGAGCCAACTGATAAGCCAAACTGACTTTCGTCTCTTTGATCTGATATGAACCTAAATACTTGGGGGGCAATTTTTGATTTGTCCTTGAGGCCACTGAAAATTGTATGTATCGTTACAACTTGAGCCACACCCATTACCATTTACTGATTGAACATTCACAAATCGAAACTTTTAACATTCGTATGTGTTCACCGAGTCAAAGACGAGACTAGTGGATAATGCCTCTTTCTCTGCATCCTCTCGATCAATACGGCAAAACAAGGTCTCCGTATTCACAACCACTCCGACGCCCGAATTAGCGGGGTGATGAGTACTAAAACTGATTCTTTTATGAATATTCTCTTGAAAATTGTGTGCTTACCAAGGCTTACCGTTTTAATTGTCTGCTCTATGGTACTGAAACACTGCTCATTATTTTCCTTTGTATGATCCATAAATGTTGCCTTGTTATTTCAAGCAAGAGCTATTTGGATTCAAGTAGGTAATTGACTCTGTCTGTGCTTCTAGAGCTGCTACTTGAAGATGACATCTATATGATTCACCATCAATAGTTTTATACATTGCTCATGTCATGGTTGTCTTCTTCATTCAAATTAGTTTACCCATTGCTAAGTTGTCTTGGATCAGTTGCTCATTGAACATGTCAACAGGTAGCCTTTGTGTTTCTCAGATGTCAAATAGCATCATGTAGCAGCAGCAGTTGGAGGGAGAGAGAGAGAGGGCAACACAACAATGTCCGGAGTGAGTGTCACTGCAGGAAACGTGCTGCCCTTTGCCGGGCTCAACACTCTCGGGATTCCCATGAACCGAGTTGATTACGCCCCTGGAGGGTTGAATCCTCCCCACTCGCATTCCCGGGCAACAGAGTCTGGCGTCGTCATCCAAGGGAAGCTCCTGGTCGGGTTTGTCTCAACCAGCAATGTGTTTTACTCTAAAGTTTTGACCGCGGGGGAGATGTTTGTGATCCCGCGGGAACTTGTGCACTTCCAGCAAAACGTTGGAGAGGAAAAGGCCCAAACCAACACAGCTTTCAACAGCCAATTGCCTAGTGCTGTAGTGCTCCCAGCAACTCTTTTTGGCTCAACACCTCCAATTCCTAATCAAGTACTCACCAAGGCATTTCAAGTGGGAGAAGATGTTGTCAATGACATCAAGTCTCAGTTTGGTTCTTAAAGCTATCATCATAATTCATACATGTAAAGTAAGATTCAAATACTGGATTTGTTGAAATATCTTATATATAGTTCTTCAGTAGCATGACTACAACTTCTGAAATATATGTTTTGTGTCAAGAATAAGAATCACTTTCTTTTTCGTGAGCGTATATAAGAAATTATGCATTCTTATATTCACTAATATCGGTCTGTTTTAATAATAAGTTCCAAATACAACAGATACTATATAGTTTTCACGAGTCACCAAGTTTAAGTTCTAAATGCTAATTTACTTGAAAGATTAACAACATACTATCAGACATCGGTTTGGCTATTTTAACCATTCACTAGTAGTTTAGTAATTCAATTCTGCCGAATAACAGACAACAAATTTTACCTGTATTGATGTATAAATATTTACCGATTAGTAAGATATCATTACAATAACCATATATTCAAGAAAGTGCAGTTTACGAACTGAATTTTTCATGAGATTTTGTTAAGGTTCAATACATCAAGGAAGTGTAGACTGTCAGATACAGTAATATTAGACGATTTTTTTACAAATGATATGATATTTCTATATTAAACAGTCACAACATGTTGCAAACAAATTTTTCCACAAGATGTGGAAACAAATATCGAAATTACACTGAGATAACAGGCAAGAACTGACCAATTTTGCTGGTAAATATATGTAATGATGCCACAACGACGTTCCCATAAACATCAGGTTGCTCTTTCAAAACTGCCCCCTACTTGCATATGCAGCCATTCAGGATGTGATCCTTGTGCATATTCCCTCATTGCCTGAGAACCATATATCAACCCAGGAGCATCAAAGGAATGCACGGCCAACTAAAACACCAAATAAGCTAGTTACTAGATAAACATCAAACAAAAACTTTTTGGAAATAAATTTGAAATTTATACAAGACCCTTAAAAATTCAAGAAATATATGTTTTTTTCACACGGAAAAGCAAATACTCTTATTTCTGATCGTGACACTAAATGTCCCCAAACAGAGTTCATGAACCCCAGGAGCAGCAAATTACTTTACTTCAATGCAAAAGGTGTCCCAAACCAAGTGCCACCTCTCTCTGTGCAAAACTTGAGGATAATTTAATTAATGGTTAACTTTCTATCATTTGCCCCCACATGGTTTTGTTGTAACAAACTGAAGTCGTTCTAAATTATATTGGGAATATTATTGGTAATTCATGACACTCATTTTGGAGCAAAATTTTATGCTCATTTTGGACGGAATGAGTAATTTATATATATATATATATATATATATATATAAGGTATTAACATTGGGAATTGGTCCTTATGGTTGACATGTCCATACAAGAAGCTCTGAATTAAGAGAACTAAGATGGATGATGACTACTCAAAGATATAACAAATGTAACCATGAAAGTGCAAACCGAAGGCCAAGAAGATAAGAAAAATTATGTAAGAACAAAAAAAATAGAAATTAAATAACAAAACAAGGACTGCCGAAAGCACAACACAATATGGGTGGTATGAATCCACAAAGAATGGTACAAAATACAATGAAATTGGAAACTTCAAGTGATGCCATTTTGCAACAACCCTAGTTTCATATGCATCTAGAAAAAGGAATGGCAAATAAGCATTAAGCAGGGCAAGAAACTCCACCAATTTAAAGAAACGTTAGAACTAAAGACACAGGAAATAATGGGTGGAGGAACTCCATAATGGAAAGTCAACTTCTGCATTTTTTTACAGTAATGGAAAATACCATTATAAATTTGAAAGTATTGATAATGAATACTAGCAAGCTTGAAGTGATACACAAATTCATACTACGTTAGAGATGATAGGTACAAATTAAAATTCATCACAAAATTTGTTTAATTATATTTTTAACCTTGATTGTCCCTTTGTCATGCATAAGAGAACAACTGGAACTCAATTTTCGTAACTGTGTTGCTTGCTATAAGCATTAATGTGATATGTTAGTAGTCCAACTATTGTTAAATTTTACCATGTACATTTCATGTTTGCAGTTCTAACTACTGTCTTGAATTAATTTAGACAAATATTGTTACCAAAAGAACTAAAGTTATTAATGCATCCCTAACTTGTTTCATCTTGAAACATTAAAGAATACTAATGAGATATTTTCATAAGATTATGCTTATGGATGTTATATTGAGAGGAAACTACAGAATAATGAATCAGAATTAGACTTACATCCTTAGAAGGAAATGCTTCAACTGAGGGGAGCATGTTCATCCTTGAATTAACTGCTTCTAGTTTCATTGACAAAAACTGTAAAACACAATTTATAAGACTAGAGTTTAGGGTCAACAGTAATAAGGTATGTGGATTCGTACAAGGTTAAGAATATACCTCAACCTGACGCTGAAGTGACTGGACATAGTTAATTATCTCATCAAGGACAAGTGCTTTTCCAATAACCTGTCAACATAGTATAATAGCTGAATATACAACAGGCATTGAATATCAAACTAGAAGCTACATGGATAAGGGTTTCTTGGAGCTTTGGGTAAATTTTCCCGTACATCCATCTCGTTATATATTCACGTGGATTTTGGTTGACTATTTGCACGATTTGGTTCCGAATTGACCTTGATAATGGGGCCAGTGTATTGCAGCTAGTACGCTTCACTTCTAAGTAAAATAGCTAACCTCATAAACTCGAAAGATTCTTGTCAAGCTGAAGAATGGTGACATATATATGTAGTAGTTGAAACTACTAAATTCACATGTTACAATAGTATGAGTGCAAAGATATTTGTAGATATGCTATTTATCACACGTGCACGTCCCTTTCGGTAAGGCACACAGTCTGTGCTTTTCTTGGCCTTGTTGAAAACAATATTCAACTAACAATCAATTACGTCTACCACAATATATATATATTAATAATTATTTCCATTAAATTAAATTACAACAATTATCAATGATAAAACATTAAATTTTAAATAATAATAAAAAAAGTTGTCGGAAGGAGTGAAGGACAGCTGGCATATGGCCGGACAGACCCTCTAGCTGTGGCCTTAACGCCACTACTAGAGACCATAAGGCCTTAACGCCCAATGCAATGGTATTAAGGTTCCTTTCAGTTTAAAATGGAGAGCCCACATTGATCAGATATCTAAAATAATGGAGGGGTGTTATTTGTCTAAATTTGGATTCTTTTTGCTTTGGGTTGTTTCTATAAATATTCATAAATAAATAAACGTCAATGGAAACAGTTCTTGATTCATCAAAATTTCTTCAACTTTATTGAATAAAAATTACCTGTTATATTAAGTCTACAGGATACACAGAAAAACAACTAGAAAATGCATACCTTATCACATCCAGGGACCAAATCTTGGAGAAGTTTCATCCTCTCGCTGATCTTTTCTCTCCTAGCCTAACACCCAAAATAGAAACTAAAGTTGAGTAAGGTATCTTGTTCGCTTCATATAAAAATTATAAAGAGAAAAGCAAACAAAAACTAAAAAGTGAAGGGGGCTGAAGTGAATTACTCTCTCTGCTAGACTATGGCTATCAGTAGCTTGCCCTCTTCTGGCTCTCACATGGATATAGTCTTGCTTAGGCGGCTCAGAAGATTTAATATCTTCTTCAGCTGGCTTGTTACAAACCACTGAACTCGTTTCCACTTCAGCTTTTGAACCACCTTGTTCATCTTTTGTTCCCCATGTTTTCTTTCGTTTACCATTTGAATCATTCTGTTACAAACAAAAGGCAAGCCACAATCAAACTCAAAGCCAATTATGACTAAGCATGGTACTTCACAATTAAGATTCATACTGTTGAAAATTAACAAAATCCACACCAGATCATAAACTTTACAGTCTCAATTTTGAATTAAGAGTTACAAGTATCAGATATATATAAACCTGAATTACAAGCAGATTACCCAATAACTCATTTTGAATGTTAAGCATCATAATACAGGAAATTTCAGCTTTCATTCCACATTTAATTGGAACCCAAATGAAAAGTTTCTCAAATATTCCACTCACTCAATTGAAATTCTAAATTGGAATCCAAATGAAAATTTCTCATATTTCCCATCAATCCAATTTCCCACATTTTTCTCAGCAACAGAACACAAAATTGAAGTAGAAAAAGTAAAAAGAAAACCAACCAAGTAGTCATTGGCAGTGGAGACAATTTTGGAAGAGTCGTCCTCGGAGATCGGAGCTGGCCTCTTCCTGGCACCGCTGTGGTCAGTGAGAGTAGATCCCTCGGCCAAGCCACCGCAACTGGGTTCACCGGAAATGGGCCAAATCTTGGCTAAAGAGTAGGCAGATGGATTGGCGGTGGAGAAGGAGGACTCGTTGATCAAAGGCGGATCCATTTTCATGGATCCGAGTTCGTCCGAGAAAGAGACAACCCGGATCCGGAATTTGGGACCAGATTGAGTGTGTGTACTTTGATGAAGTGAAGTGAAGTGAAGTGAAGTGAGAGAGAAAGAGATATGGAGTTTAAGGTTATTGGGTTATTTAGTGTTAACTATGATGCTTATTGGGTTTGATGATGATGATGATGATGATGATGAAATCTTGAAAGCAGCGGATGGGGAATAGGGAAGAAGACAAAGAGTGAGTGTAGTATGCGCACTACGCCTACTGCGCATTTTACCCAACTTTTCTAACTACTTGTTCAATAGGAAAATTGCAGATGACACCTTTAAACTATACAAATTTTGATCGTAGCACCTTTAAAGTATTTTTTTGTAACTTTCAACCACCAGCCTAATGTATGTTATATAACTTGGATGGAAATTGATCATCTATCATCATGTGCAGTGCACATAACTTCAAAAAACCTTTAAAATGACAAATTTGTCATTCTTCTTCATTTTTCAAGAATAGGTGTTTGAAAGTCCGCCGAAAACTTTAAAGATTTGCCGAAAACTTTAAACTTTATCCAAAAAATTCAAATATACAAGCCATTTGATAAAATTGAACAAATACACAAACAACAACTAAACCAGATCTGGAACCACATCTGGTTCAGATCTAGAACCAGACTGGTACAGATCCGATTCTAACTCTGGTGGCAATGGCGATTGATGAAGCAGACCTAGGCTTCTCGACGGTGGCGAGCGGTTGCTTTAAGCTCCATTTTTTTTCTTTTTTTTTATAAGCAACGGCCTAAACCGGTATATATACAATAAACCAATAGTGTTTAGGAAGAGAATATGTCTCTTAACCCTAGCCTAGAGTTTTTGGCACCTTACCGCACCATAGTGGTCTCTTACACCACCACCACCAAGGATGTGTTAAGTGGGATTGATCCTGAGACCTCCTCTCACTCACACAGCTGGATTAACCAGCTACACCACCCTTAGTGGTTGCTCCATTTCTTGTAAGAGAGATGGTAGTGGAGGGGATGGTGTCCGGCGCAAGACTAGGAAGACGAAAGGTAGAGGTCAAATCTCCGGCTACTAGTCTGGTGTCTTCCTCCGATCACGAAGAGCCCACGAAGCTCAAGTGAGAGCGACAGCAGCGGCGGGCAAAGGGAAGGGAGAGAGGAGCGGGGAACCAACCAAGCCCCGACGAGCCAAACCAAGCTCCAGGGAGAACCCAGCGGATTTGGGCTTCTTCTTCTTTTTCATTATTTATTTATTTATTATTTATATTTATAAAACAATGAAAAATGAGGGTCTTTTTGACATGTCATTAACGGAGTTACTGACGGACACTAGACTGCATAGTTTAGGGCAGTCAAAGTTACTAAAAATACTTTAGAGGTGCTACGAGCAAAATGTGTTTAGTTAGGGGTGTCATCTGCAATTTCCTTATTCAATATTGTGTCTCATGTCCAAACCACAGTGGACTACTGGTCAAGCCAAAATCAAGTCTTAAATTGTTAGGACCAGGGTCGGCTCAGCTCAACTCGACATTTTCATACTCAATTCAGCTCGAACAGATTTACAAATTAGACCGATAGAAAATAACAAGCTCAGTTCAGCTCGACTTGAATTGACTGTGTGATAATTTATCATAATTTTTTGTTATCAGCAAAAATACTTTATTAAATTTACAAGTTGGAAAACAAGTACATACACGAGAGAAAGACAAAACCATGAAATACAATGAGATTATGTGAGAATGGATGCAAATCCACAACATAAGGGACCAAGACAAGAAAACCGAAGACGACGCTCAGGATGCCAGATGAAAGTGATATATTGAGTCATGAAAACTATAAGCATAGGAGACTAAATGCATGCAAGCCCGCCCGATCGACCCTCTGAAGCTGAGAAACATGATTCCAAGGAGCCAAGGAATCCCATGGATCTGAAATCACTCAATAATACTACATCTGATTATGACTCTTGAAAAGAACAACAAACATGTTGTGTTTACAAATAAGCAACTGATTAGGTGTTCGGAGGTAAGATTTTACACGTTCATCTCCCGAAGTGCAAGGAGAATACGCTCTTCGTTACCATTGCGTACTAATCCAAGAGTCTTATATATAAAGTTGGGGTATGGTCCAGGTTCATAAATTAAAATTCGTTAAAATGTAAAATAAAATTATTACCATTTTCCAGTTAGTATAACACATATTTTATAGATCATATATAAGAAAATACTTACATGTTACTAGAGATCTTGGATGTGGTTTAAAGACACTGTCTCAAACGTGAGAGTAAGATATCATTCACAATCACAAAAGCTCTGGAAAGCGTTTCTAAAGAAATTTTTTTTGAGAGAGTAACAAATGTGAGAATCAAGATTTCATTCTCTTACTAAGAGTGAGGTATACTAACCTCAACATGTGACTGGTTTTTGACAATGTCGAACATGTTTCAATGCGTGGTTTGGGTTCTGACTTTCTAAGCAATCCGTTTGTAGGTGCTGAGAGAATATGAGAGTTTTCATGCACTCTTTGTGCACCGAGGATAGTAGCGAAGTCCTTAGATGTCTCTTCTGCTCTAGATAGCATAACGGGGCTCTCTCAAGATCAATGTTAGTTGATCATGATTGATGTTTGTGGTTGTAAGTTAGGACTAGTTTGAGCAAAATTTGTTCATCTTCTAGCTATTGAAACTAATATCATAACAATGACAAAACAAAGAGTTTGTGAGAGAAATAAAAACACTCAACAAAATGATATGGGGAATATATCAAAGTTTGCTCGGGAATATTATTAAATTTCACTATTGGATTACATACAATGGTTTGGTTTTTCACTGCTAAAATATCAACCTTATTAATAGATTTTCACTTGCTCCATTATATTTAGCAATTTTACTTTATATTCTTCCAATGTGGGACACTTTATCATCCGCTTCAACACTTCCCTCACGTGTGAGTCCAACATTTTTCTTTTTATCGGTGAGCTCGACACGTGCACAATCGGGGGCTTTCTAAATCTGCACTTCCCCTCACGTGTAGGCATTGTTATTCCACACATGGGCCGCTTCAGACATGACCATCTGCAAGCGGGTCGTAAACCACAGGGGGTGACAACATAAACGAGCCCAAACTTAGATCAAACACAGCTTAATTTGATACCAGGTTAAATTTCAATATTGGACTACATATAATGGCTTGAGATTTCACTACTAAAAAGTCAACCTTATTAATAGAATATCACTTGTATCATTATATTTAGCCACTTTACTTTGTACTTTTTCAATGTGAGACACTTTTTCACCCACTCCAACAAATATTTAGATCGTGAGGTTGTCGTTCGAGCAGCAAAAGAAACAATGACAAAAGGAGTGCCCAATGGTCCACTAATGGTATATGATCCCATTAAATTGAAAATAGTTGGGGCTTGGAACGAGTACAAAGAATCGAAGAATGCAAAAGTTCAAGAGGTTCCTGAAAGAGTTTTTTATATAATGATAGCATAGAAGAGATACTTGACAAGGTTGAAAAACTGGGTTTAAAGGATATTGTTAAGCACGATCCAAAGGGGAAGACGAGTAGCAAGGAAAATTACACATACCGATCCTGTAGTTTACACCTTTTACACGTGCTTACCTTCAACTTTAGTACGTAACTATTACCACCTTTTTACTATGCCACATTTTTACCTATCCAATTTCTATCCAAATCTTCATCCATTATAGTAAAATGACCAAAATATCCTCAAACATAATAAAACTTCTTAGCCAAACAGACCCTTAAGAATTTAAAAAAAAAAAAAAAAAAGAGAAACAGACACAAAATCGCTGGAATCGCCTCGTCGTCCCTCCCCCGATCGTCCTCTCAAATATACAAAAAACCGCATCCAAATCTTTGTCGAAGAGCTCTTTCGGGACTGTCCCTTTGAACTCGTTGAACCTCATATCCAAAAACTTCAGCTTCGGCAGACCCAGAACCACCGCCGGGAACTTCCCGGCGAACCGGTTGTTGCTCAGATCCAGCTCGAACTACTTTGTTAAGCTCTTGAACTTGCGAGGAACAGTTCCACAGAACCTGTTGGAGTTGATATGGAACAATGTGAGATCCGTGAGCAGACCCAGCTCCTCCGGCAAGTACCCGACAATGTCGTCGTGGTTGAGGTCGATTCCGGCGACGGTACGGATATTGGGATTGTTCATCTCACATGAGACATGTGAATGTTTCAAAATGCCACTTTTGTTGTTGCAGGAGAAGCTTCAAGCTTGCAACAATGGTGGGCAATGGAGAAAAATGGGTTTTGAGATCTAAGAGTAGAGTGTGCAGTGAGAAAAATGGGTTTCGGTAATTTTGCTAAAAAAAATTATAATTTTTGATTCATTATATGTAAATTTTCTACATCACACGAGAATCATTTTAATCTTTGTAAAATGGTGCCGGAAAATGTAAAAAAAAAAAAAAAAAAAAAAACTCCCCGGAAGTGGTGCCGAAAATCTTTGAAATTTCCGACGAAACTTTGAATTTTCCGGCGAAAATATGAAGTTTTCGGCGAAGGTAATGAACATGTTCTTGATGAAGAAAAAGAGTAATAAAGTGAAGGGTAATTTTGAAATTTCAAAAAAATAGTAGTCATGTGCTGGCACATGACTGAAATTTTGGAATATTTCGTTAACTTTGATGAAAAAAGTGGACAGATAGTTAAAGGCATAGTACAAGAGTAATAATAGTTACATACTAAAATTAAGGGTAAACACGTGTAAAATGTGTAAAGTAAAGGAGTGGCATTAGTAATTTTCCCTTATGAATTTTATGCAAACCTCTTTATAAAGGTATTAAATAAGGTACACGTGTGAGAGAATGATCTTTCTATCTCAGCAACTGCTATTCATGAATTGGTTAACCACATAATGTGTTCTTATGCATCAGTAATTGAAAATGGTTGCAACACAGAATAATTGATAAGAACCGTTGTCTCTACTTGAGGCTAGAAACGCTATAAAAATAGATACAAAAGGCTCAACAATAACAGTGCCAACTTCGAGTTTATGACGAGAAGCCAAGGTGTGGGCATATACGATAGAAAAATGCTACACATCTCAAATTTTATACAAATTTTTTTTGTACAAAATGATGTGGCAATCTACGTGGCAAACACGTTTTTTATATTTTTGTAGTTTAAAATTAATTTTAACGAATAACAACCCAATACATATGATTCCACTACCCTCCCATGAATTTTTGGCGTGGAGCGCCCGGTTTATTAGACTTACTACACATGTGACGCGTTGTGATTCGGCCAAGTCACCAATAACATATTTAATGTGTCACATCCTACCTATTGACACATCATTTTGTAAAGCTAATTTTGTACATATAGCATTGCTCTATACGATAAGCTCCAAATTAATCCCCCATCCATGGATGCCAGAAGAGCAACATTGGTTTTTTCCTTATTAAAGGATTGCCCGCGAATTTCAGAGCAATAATTAGGAAGGGATTGTTAGTTTTTTTTTTTTTTTGGGTAAAATGCTACAGGTCCCCTTGGACTTACTCGTATTTTGGATTTAGCACTCAATTAGGGTTTTGCCTAGTTTTTAACCTTTATCTTACCATTTTTTGCAAAAAAGTTTAACTGACCCGTTGTAGCCGGTTTGTGACTGCCACGTCAGCGCATATGCCAGCTCGTTCTGCCACGTCAGCCCGCGTTGCCACATTGACGAATGGATGATGTGGAAAAAAAAACTCCAAAATCCTAATTGAGGGTTAAATCCAAAATACAGGTAAGTATGAGGGGTCATGTAGCATTTTATCCAAATATAATCATACAATTTGAAGAGCCCCCTCATTCTTCTTCTTCTTCTTCTTCCTCTTCCATCTTCGATTCTGCAACTGTGAAGCTATATTGAAACCCTAACCCAGAAAAAATGGAATCCGGCACCAATGAATCAAAGGAAAGCTCGGTCCGGTGTCTTTTCCATCAACAAGCTTGAATTTGAGCTCAATCAAATCTCCATTTTCCATTGATGAACCTTTCATCTCACCCTCAAAATCCTCCTCAGATTCTCGTAAAACCCTCAAATAAAGTCAACTCCAATT